>CM052542.1:4933453-5011956 GCA_028533065.1 Trachops cirrhosus
TTTTTAAATCCTTGGTTGTCTGACTTCCATACACTTCAATTTTCTGTCAGTTCTGGTTGTTATTTTGTTTCTATATCTTTGTTGTCCCTATCTTGGTTGTGCGAGGAGGCACAGTGCGTCTACCTATGCCTCCATCTTGGCCGGAAGTCTTACTGTTCACATTTTTTATCATCTTTTTCTTACATAAGTCCCTTTAACATTTCATATAATAAGGGCTTGGTGATGATGAACTCCTTTAACTTGACCTTATCTGAGAAGCACTTTATCTGCCCTTCCATTCTAAATGAAAGCTTTGCTGGATAGAGTAATCTTGGATGTAGGTCCTTGCCTTTCATGACCTGGAATACTTCATTCCAGCCCCTTCTTGCCTGCAAGCTTTCTTTTGAGAAATCAGCTGACAGTCTTATGGGAACTCCTTTTTAGGTAACTGCCTCCTTATCTCTTGCTGCTTCTAAGATTCTCTCCTTATTTTTAACCTTGGGTAATGTAATGATGATGTGCCTTGGTGTGTTCCTCCTTGGGTCCAACTTCTTTGGCACTCTCTGAGCTTCCTGGACTTCCTGGAAGTCTATTTATTTCCTTTGCCAGATTGGGTAAGTTCTCCTTCATTATGTTTTCAAATAAGTTTTCCATTTCTTGCTTTTCCTATTCTCCTGGCATCCTTATAATTTGGATGTTGGAACGTTTAAAATGATCCTGGAGAGTCCTTAGCCTCTCCTCATTTGTTTTGATTCTTGTTTCTTCATTCTGTTCTGGTTGAATGTTTGTTTCTCCTTTCTGCTCCAAACCGTTGATTTGAGTCCTGGTTTCCTTCCCTTCACTGTTGGTTACCTGCACATTTTTCTTTAATTCACTTTGCGTAGCCTTTACTTCGTCCTCTATTTTGCAACCAATTCTCAACCATTTCTGTGAACATCCTGATTACTAAAGTTTTGAACTCTGCATCTGATAGGTTGGCTATCTCTTCACTGCTTAATTGTATTTTTTTTTTTTTGAGCTTTGATCTGTTCTTTCATTTGGGCCATATTTTTTTGTCTCTGCGTGCCTGTTACGGGGTGTACGGGGTGGAGCCTTAGGTATTCACCAGGGTGGGGCAACCCATGTGGCCGTGTTGTGGGGCTGTCTGTGGGGTAGGGGACAGAGAGGAACAATGCCACTTGCTCAGCTCTGGGCCACCTTTCAGTCACTTCCCCCACTACCTACAAGCAAATTGGGCCCCTCTGGCGCTGATTCCCAGGTTGGTGATTTTCTGTTGGTTCTAGAACCCTGTGGGTCTCTCCAGCAAACTCTCCTGTGATGCTGGGAGTTTATCCTGCTGCCTCAACCTCCACAAGTTTTCACAACCAGAGGTTTTGAGGCTTTATTTCCCCTCTCTGGAACCCTGGGTTGCGCGGTCTGTCTCACTCCCCAGTTGTTCCTCCTGGTTTATCTGCATGCAAATGTGGGATCGCCTGGACCGCCAGCTGCCGCCTCCCTGCCCCTGTCCTCCAGTCTCCGATTTGCCATGAGTCCTCTCTACCCTGGCTGCCAGTCTTTTCCTCTCCTACCGGTGTGGATGAATGTTTTTTCTTTAAGTCCTTGGTTGTCGGGTTTCCATACAGTTCAGTTTTCTGGCAGTTCTGGTTATTGTTTGTTTTTAAATTTGTTGTTGTCTTTTTTTTGATTGTGTGAGGAGGAAAGTTTATCTACCTATGCCTCCTTCTTTGCTGGAAGTCCCTGTTAAGTCTTTTTACCCTTAATCACTATCACTATTATCATCATTATTATTATCTCAGCATTGTTGTCATCAGCATGTAACTTTTCTCGTTTTGTCTCCATGCCTGGCATGGTCTCCTGCTTTTTGCATATGCTTATCTCCTGTTTTGGTTCTCCCTCTCCCTGCATTAGTCAGTTCCTACTCGTCCTTCACTCATCGCCATGAGCATCACTCAGCCCTGACTCACGCACACTCCAACAACCTTTGAATACCTCGGTTCTAGCACTTAGCACCCTGTTCTCTTCTGTTGTAGGGTTTTGTTATGGTTTTGTTTTGGGGGGTGTACCACACCTATTTACAGCACTCCCACATGTTGCTCTACCCACACCGTTGTTGTACCTGGAAGATTCCAGGCATTTCCTACCTGTTCACTCACATACTCGTGTAGAAGCTCCTGCTCACGCAGAGCCTTGTCGGTAAGCCCTGTCGTGACGTCACCACTCCACATTGCCCCCTCACTACCCCTCCCCTGGCACTCTTCTTCCCTCGCTTTATTTTCCTCCAGAGCACTTACTGCTATCTGCCGTACTGTATACTTATTGATTATGATTGATTATTTGAGTCTCTTTACTAGAATGTAAGTCTCACAAAGGCAGGAATCTTGTTCCCTGCCATACCTTTTGTTGCCTAAAATAGGGCTTGGATATAATAGGGTTATATACAATTATTGAATGAGAAACTCATCAGTTATTTCTCTCCCTGGTGTACAGTAAACTCCTTGAGAGCAGGAAAGGTGTTTTATTTCTTTTCTTTTTGGCATATAATAAATACTGAGCAAGAAATTGTGAAATTATCACTCCAGTGGCAGAACGCATTGGTTTGTGTTCAGAAAGTATTGTATCGTAAAGGAGGAACAATATTTTTCCTTCTACCTTTCTAGGTTTTTATCTGTGTCTCCTGTAACAAAAGGCAGATTAATAATGAAAAGCAGATAAATTTGTTTAATAAAAGTTTGACATGACACAGGAGTCTTCATAAGAAGTGTTAAACCTGAGCGTGAGGTTTGATGAAGAGTGAAAAGTTGTGCAAAAATCCGATGGAGCAAAAGGGGTGTGGACTAAGAACAGTAAACTGGGGGAAACTTATCCGGGCCTCTTTGTTCAGATACCTCTCGGCGTTTCTCCATCCTCAGAGGTGTGGGTACTACTTTCTTCCAGGTGTAGGGAGGGCACCTCTCCTGAGGCTCTAATAACCTGCTGCAGGAGGAGGTCAGAGTCCTTCCTGCACATACCGTTCTGCAAATTACTTCAGCTTAAAATATTTGGTATGCCAAGGCATCATGTTTGGGGGAGCATGTTCTGAACCCCTTAGAATTACGGCAAAATTGCAGTGATGTGGATGTCAGAAGTTGTGCCTTGCATTTTGGGGTGTTAATATTACCCTTTCTCCTGCGCACACACAGACTAATTAGGTATTTTTACTGGAACTTAAGAAAAGTAATATACCTGGGATTGATTTAGTGTTAGGCCTAGTCTTTATGATTCTTTATTTACATATTAAGAAAGGAAAAAAATCTCATCATACTAGATTCTGCCTCATGTTCTCAAAGGACATCATCTCCTTCCTAGACATGCTATATTTAATTATGAGACTGTTTGCTACTTTAACTGTGGACTTCCTCCCGTAGGAATCAGAGAAGATCATTGCTGAATTGAATGAAACCTGGGAAGAGAAGCTGCGTAAAACAGAAGCCATCAGAATGGAGAGGTTAGGAGGTTAAACTCTGGGAATATTTCTGAATTTTCTAGGGAATTTAGATTATTTTTACAGTAAGAAATGATAAAATTAAAGTTAAAAACAAAGAACCTTCACCCTGGCTGGTGTGGCTCGGTTGGAGCATCTTCCCCTAGACCAAGAGGTAGTGGATTTGATTCCCCCGGTCAGAGCACACAGTCAGGTTAGGCTGCAGGTTCAGCCCCAGCCAGGGCACATGTGGGAGGCAAACGATCCATGTTTCTCTCCCACATGGGTGGTTCTCTCTCTCCTTTTTCCTCCCTGCCTCCCTGCCTTCCTCCCTCCGTTTCTAAAAAGCTATGAAAAACTGGGAGATACTGAGGGATAGTTTTTAATTTGCAGAAAGGCTGCCTTTGATAAAGGCCCAGATTTAAAAATCTTTTCTGATTATTGTCTTTCGAAGTTTTCTAGAACCTCTTTGGTAAGAAATGAAGTAGTTTGAGTTGCAAACTTTTAAAATCCCTGTTCTATCTCTACCCTGAATGTGAGCATAACTCAGAATAGAGTTATGCAACCTTTGCTATTGGAATAAATATTCACTTTTGAAATGTTGGTTTCTCACTTTTCTCTTCATAGAAATGAGGCAGAAGTGAGTTCCAGTGTATTGATACAGTAAATGTATCAAACAGTTAGAATTTTCTTATTAATTATAGAGATTTTAAGGTAGAATTGTTGAACCAGTATCACATTGGGCACGAGAACATAATTGAGAAAACTCACACTTATTGCCAATATTCCATCTATCAAAGTTACTTTCTGATTCCTTACTTAGATTTTGAGGAAGTAGTTTAGTTTTATGTAGAGCCTAAAGGAATATCCCTTTCTTCTTTTTTTGTAAATAGACATTATTATGATTTATTATCTACCTCCGAAGTCAGTGAGACAAAGTTCTTATTTAGATAAATATAACTTCACCTAACATAGGAATGTAATTTATTTTGAATGTGCTGTTTCTCTTAAAAATAATTTTTCTAATGGCATAAGCAGATTATGACTTTAATTATGGACAATTTTTTTTGCTTTGCTTTATTTTCCAATAAATGTCAGACCGATTTGATCACATTTTGGTGTTGGTATTCTGATGTGACGGTTGTTTTTTCTAGAGAGGCCTTGTTGGCTGAGATGGGAGTTGCCATTCGGGAAGATGGAGGAACTCTGGGGGTTTTCTCACCTAAAAAGGTAGGAAATAATGTGAAACTCAAGCAAATGGAAACACTTTTTCTTTGTCTAGTCACTGGAGCACTTCATGTCTTTCTGAGCTGGCCCCTTGTTCCCCCTTCTTTTTTTAAGTCTTGAGATTTGGCTTACTTAATTTCAGATATTTCTGATTTTACCTGACAGTATAAGGGTAGCCTGTCGTGCTTCCTGATTACAAAGACAGACCCCAGGCAGTAAGCCTGTAACTTCCGGTCTGATTCAGTATGTTGGGTCGTCTTCGTTGCTGGTCTCTGAGATTCCCAGCCTAAGCCCACGTACCTTGCTTCAGTGTGGCTACTCCTTCTGAGCAGGTTTTCCCCACGGGTGCCAGCATCCCTGACTTACCACTGTCTCGAAGCAGTTTCAGCCGGTCAGTTCTGTTTGGAAACATAACCGCTTCAGTTTGCTTCTACAGTGTGTCACAGACAGTCGTGCACTGAGCAAAACAATTCCTGTCCTCATCCTTCTGGCCTCTGCTCCTTTCTCTGAGAGCAGCACAAAAAGGCTCCAGCATTACCTTCCTACTTACACAATCATAGCTGTGAACTAGCAGATACCTTTTAGTTCATTAGAGTAAGGTGTGCTTGTTTTTCTTGTTTTTGTTTGTTTTTGGCTAAGTTGCTTCTTAGCTGTTAGATATTGGAAAATATTATTGTGTGATTATTTTGTGTGCTTAGTTATATAATAATAGAACATATATTAATGTACAAAGCACCTACTTCATACCAATAATAAATTACCTCGGGTTGGCTCTCTGAGACTTAAACATCTTCATGTAAGGGTCTGATGATTTCTCTAGGTTAGCATAGAATGGGTAGGAATTGGTACTTTTGTTTTATGTGATATAAAATATTCCTATGGTTTTTGTTAGGATTCTTTTGATTAGGTTTCTCACATAACTTTTTCAAAAATTCCAGTATGTTTTTTTCAATGAAGAAGATTAATTCAAAGAAATTTTAGATATATGTCGTAAAATTCAAACAATAGTAAAACTACTTTATGTTTTTATTGCCTAAGGTCAGTGATTTTCACAGTTAAAAGGCTTTTCCTTCAGTATGACATTATTTATTCAGCTATATTACTTAAGATTGTAGAGATTATAGCAGTTATGGGTTTGATAGAATTTAGCTTATGCTTTTGTATGTATCTGAGTATATACACACACAGTCATATTTTAATATTATTTTATAACACCTTTCAGTGGTAAGAACTGTGGGGAAAATTTTTATATAACATCTTGTAAAAATATGCTGTTCAACACCATTCATAAATAACTTAAGTTTTGTGCCCTGGCTGGTGTGGCTCAGTGGATTGAGTGCTGGCCTGCAATCAAAGGGTCACCAGTTTGATTCCCAGTCAGGGCACATGCCTGGGTTGCAGGCCAGGTCCCCAGTAGGGGGCACGTGAGGGGCAACCACACATTGATGTTTCTCTCCCTCTCTTTCTCTCTCCCTTCCCCTCTCTAAAAAATAAATAAAATTTAAAAAATATGTAATAAGTTTTGTGATGTAAACAACATAGAATTCCAGACTGGCAGCTCTGTTTTCAAACCATTTTCTTTCATTTTACCCGTCCTGCTTTAACTTCCCAGACTTCCTGAAGAGCCTGACCAAGCCCAAATTCAGTTTTAGAACCTGTTTTTGATGTGTTAACTCGATGGGGTAATCGTTGCCCAATGTGTACATATATAAATTGACACATTGTATACCTCTGAAAACCACATTCAGCCTAAATAAATCCAATTTTAATTGTCAGTCACACCTCAGTGTGATTGAAAACTGGGAGGAAATTCTTCTAAAGCAAGAGAAGAAAAAAACAGAACCTGTTTTAGAGATCCCTTCCTCCCTCAGACCGGTGTCACGGTGGGCTCTAAAGAATGCTGCCCAAGAGGCCTCTGACTTTCTTCTCAAACCAGCAAAGCTCTCAGACTGCAGAGGCAGGTGCTGGTTGGGGAGATGTAGAGGTTTTTCTGGTTTCTCTCTAACAGTCTTTTGCGGTCCCTTTTCTTGACCCTCTCATCTGACTCTTTCATTTTTTCACATTTGGTGACATTATCTTGAGTAGATTTTGACCCCAACATCATGTGGCTTATTTTTGGATTCCAGTGGGTTATTTTCACTAAAGAAGGTTGGTTATTTTTAAGAGATTTTAGAAATAGTAGACTTAAATGAAGAGGGTTTTTACAAGATATGTGTGTTGACAGAATGTCAGTAATTCTCTTCTTTAAGGTAAAGACTAACCAACTAAAGACAATAGCTGGGACCATGGAAGAACTGATAAAATGACAGAGGGAAGTGATGGGTGTGGGGGGACATTTTTATAAAATCACTGAAAAATTAAATATTTATTGGAATTGTAGGGGAGGAAAAATAATCTCTCCCACCCTACCGAGTTCTTGGCTGAGAGCTCTGTAATAAAAGACAGATAGTGTAACAGGAGAAAAACAAAGAGAAGTTTATTAACATGTCTGCCTCATGTGTACATGGGAGATACCCAGGAAAAAATGAGTAACTCCTTGATGTGGCTTAGAGTTCAGACTTAGATAATACCTTTTTTTCAAAAAAAAGTTTAAATTGATTTTAGAGACAGAGAAACATCAATTTGTTGTTCCATTCAGTAGGAAAAGAGGAGTAGAAAGATGGTTTCTAAGGGGGAGGAAGCAGTTTTCGGGGAGATGGATGGGCCCTTAGGAGAGGAGGGGGAATGATAGTGGCAGGTCTGGGTGTGGGCCGGCTTCTGGCCTCCTCTCCCGTGGCGAGAGTCCACCTGCCCCTGGTCATGAATCTCCTGGGAGGGGCCGATGGCCCCCGAGCCGCTCTCAGAGGACCTGTGTCTATGCAGGTGAGGGGGTCGGAGAAAGCCTCCCGCCACACTGGCTGTTTAAGTGCATTATGGCTCCAGATAATGTCAAGTGGCTTATTTTGTGGGTGGCGTATTTTGCTACCCTTGAAGATTTTTGTCCAAGTGCTTATAAAAATTGCGATTACCCATCCAGGGAATCAGCTTGTTCTGATTTATCTTTTGTGTTCTGAATGTTTTGACTTTATCAAGAACTGGATTTTGTTCTGTATCTCAGAACTCGTGTTTTTAGATAAACTGTATTAGTGGAGTTTGGGAAGGCCTGGACAGAGTATTTTCTGTTTATTACGGCATTGCACCTGATTATAAGAATGGCTTCCATTTGATATATAAGGAAAAGGTAAAGCAAACCTTTAGATACTATGGGTGCAAGAGAAGGGAAGGAAGGCAGTCTTTTCCAGCCAGTGACGGTAAGCCAGGAAGCCGTCAGCCTCCTGTTGTCACAGCTCTCTCAGGGTGCTGGCCTGGACTGATTATCTAACCTTTTTCAGACCCCACATCTTGTTAACCTCAATGAAGACCCGCTGATGTCGGAATGCCTGCTGTATTACATCAAAGATGGAATTACAAGGTATATTTGTATCTTTTCGTCACTTAATGCTTTCTTTTCTTTTAGATGATTAAATTAAAGGGAAGTCAGTTGTTGAAAAATTTGTTGTGATTTGCTGTTTTTCCCATCTGAAATAGTTACAAACTATCCTCTCTTCCCAAATTATGTGTTTTAGTCTGCTGAACCAATTAACATGTAGTTTTTCCCTAAAGGACCCTAAGTAAAATTTTTTCCTTCTTACATCTTAACTGAATTCATTAGGGAGATTAGTTCACTTGTGTCTTTTTATAATGCTGTGTGAATTACATTGGTATATTATTGTTCCTTGGTTTCTTAATTCTGATGTAGGGAAGTTGACCGTGTATGAAAATAGAATTTACAGTTGAAAGCCTCTCATTTAAAAAAAAAAAAAGGTGATACCTTTTTTGTACATACCAAAGACTATTCTCCGGGAGAAAGAGAGGCATTGTTCGCAGTGCTCTTGTGTCTGAGTCTCCCTGGGAAACACTCTCCCTGTGTTCAGGGTTGGCCAAGCAGATGCCGAGCGGCGCCAGGACATCGTGCTGAGTGGGGCGCACATTAAAGAAGAGCATTGTATCTTCCGGAGCGAGAGAAACAACAGCGGGGACGGTGAGAGTCCTTGGCTTAGCTTTTCCAACAACTTTTTACTCGATGTTACGAGAAATCTACAAGACTTGGTATTCCCTCTCTTTCAGTGATACTTTCTTATACAGTCTAATATTTGAAAATGGAGAAACCTGGGCTGCTTCTAAATGCAGGGACAGGCAGAGCTACTTTACATGAAAATAACCTGAACAAAAGGAGCCCTTTGTTGCTGCCAAGAACCGAGCAGGACATAGGCAATTAGGCTTGGTCTTGAATGTTAATTATTTGATAGACAAGTAAGAAGGGATCGCATATCCTGGGTAGTGGGAGATTTGAAGGACCTTTAGCCTTAACCCAGTAGAATTTATTTTATCTACAAAATGAAGAAAAAGTCAATTTTGTATTTTGTCCAGATTATTAACAAAACAACAATCTAATAGTATTTTATGCTATATAATTCATTCCTTCCTTGATTGGCTTTTGCCTTTAAGTTTCTAGTTACGACCTATATCTCATACTTAAGATTTCTGATGGTTTTCAGTTTTATAGACTGAACTGTCAGATATCACCAAAACTGAGATTCCGTATCTTTTTCTGAGGTTTGTCAGATTCCTTTAGATGTTTTATCTTAACCACAGCCCTAGTTATGGATCCTAAAGTAAACTGTTGTATAGATGCTCAGCCACCAGGTTGGTTACAGAGACCTACTGTGAATCTTCATCGTCATCTGCTCCCCGTTACTGTATTCCAGTGGCTTGTGATGCTAACATTACTTTGCGTTCCTCTTAGTTATCGTGACTCTGGAGCCCTGCGAACGCTCAGAAACCTACGTGAATGGCAAGAGGGTGGCCCAGCCTGTTCAGCTGCGCTCAGGTGAGACTGGGACGGGCTTGAAGTCTTCAGTAAAGGTCAAACAGCTTGTGTGAGCAACTCTGTAACTTTTGAATCTTTGTTTAAAGGCTCAAGTGATAGCGTTAGGATTCAAGTTCTTGTATAATTCCAAAAGCTGTCTTTTTGCATTAGAAAGGGTGAGGTCATTAACCTAGATTTTAAAATGTTACATTTTAAAAATGTTTTCTTAACCCTGTTTCTCTTTTGTGCTAGGAAACCGTATCATCATGGGTAAAAACCACGTGTTTCGTTTTAATCACCCGGAGCAAGCGCGGGCTGAGCGGGAGAAGACTCCTTCTGCTGAGACTCCCTCTGAGCCTGTGGACTGGACATTTGCCCAGAGAGAGCTTCTGGAAAAACAAGGAATTGATATGAAACAGGAGATGGAGAAGAGGTAATACACAAACACGACATGGCCCGCATGACTATCACTTCTTTTAAACATCTATGTAGTAGCATTTATGGAACAGCTTGGTGATTTCGCCATGTGTTCTTTTTTCTCTTGTAGGTTACAGGAAATGGAGATCCTGTACAAAAAGGAGAAGGAAGAAGCAGATCTTCTCTTGGAGCAGCAGAGACTGGTAGGAATCCATCCTGAATTTTCTATTAGGAAAAGGGCAGCTTGTTCTCACACCTTCCGTCCCCACAGATGAGCACGTGTCCACATGGCCTGTCCATCTCTCACGATACTACACCCTATTCTCTCATTTTCCTAATGGAGAACGACCTTACAGCTCCTGGTAGCCTTAGCCTGAAAAACTGTCCATAAAGGTACTATTTGGTGCCTTTTATGTCTTAAAGTCAAATCTTCTGGCAAAACCAAGTGCTATAGGTGGGAGCTTTTCTGGTAGCCTTTGCCTCTTAATAGTGGTTTTTGAGTATGCATCAGTGGTGGTTCTTCAGTAATAAGTGCTCTGCATATTGAACTTAGTGGGTGTTTGCCTTGGTTTTGTTTCTGATCACCTGATAGTACTAATTCTCTGCTCTTGGGCTGACCTGGGGGTTGTGCTCGTGCTGGGCAGAGTTTTCCTTTTTCTTTTCCTTTCCTTTTTTTTTGTTTGTTTGTTTTTAAGTTAAACTGTCTAGAAGTGTTGCTGCACAGTTGCATGTGTTAATCCCTTTCTGTTCCCCTGCATGGAGTCTGCATCCTCAGTAAGGGTCCCCGTGGCATTCGGGATGGCAGTGGAAGCAGGGGCCGTACAGCCAACTCAGATACGAGAGGGAAGCCTGGTTTTTCTGGGTTCAGAAAGGGTTTGGGTGAGCAGCTGAAAGTCGGTCTAAGGTTGCATCTTATAAAGCTAACAGCTTTAGCATTTTATGGTGGTAATTAATTTTCCAGGTTTAGTAGAAAATGAATTCATGAATAAATAAGTTGATCCATTAGGTAGATTCCCTTTTTTAAAGCCATCCAGTTTTGGTTAACAAAGCCCTGATTATAAGAATGGCATCCATTTGATACATAAGGAAAAGGTAAAGCAAACCTTTAGATACTATGGGTGCAATTTAGGAATTTTTCAATTTTTAAGATTCATGGGCTTCTTTTAAGATGAGTGTGTATTAGGAAGAAAGCTGGAATACTGGTTTCTTCCCTTAGTATAAAATACGGCATGTAAAACACTGCATGTAAACTACAGCTTTATAGCCACGCTCTGCTTTGGAGAAGAAAGGCTGTTGCTATGTGGGCCAGACAAGGGCTTAGGCAGAAGCAGCCTTTTCTAGGGCAACTCAGTTCTCAGGCTTGGCAGTAGGTTAACCAGTTCGATTGTTATCTTGGAAATTATAATAAAGCCCCCCAAAAGAATGGATTGTAAGAATAAATTAAGTGTTTGGAGCAAGATAATAGCAATGCTATATAGAGTCTCTTTAGGAGGCCTAGCTGGCATTTAGTTTTTAATAAAAAGAGAAAGATTTAGCTGCAATGTGATTATGGGCTTAAAAGTTTTATGACACACAAAGGAACCTTTTATCTTAATAATGTAGTATAATCTAATAACATGCCTCTGATGGTCTGTTCGAGATCAAACGAGGACAGGTATAATTAAGCTGTATTTATGATTAACAGTAATGCCTTGTAATTGTATAGTGCTTTATAATTTACAAAGAGCTTTAACATCCATCATTTTTATTCCTGAAACAACTCTCTTTAGTAGATATGTATATAAATAAAATGAGTAACACTTTTAAAACTTAATTTTCTCTTTTTTCATCACCATATACTCCCCTAAACCCTCTTCCACCTTCATCCACCCTCCTCCTCCCATCCCACTAAAATGAGTAGTCTCATATAAACCTATAGTTTATGTTCCCTCCAGTTGAGGAAACAAAGGCTAAAAATTGCTGTCTTGCCTACTCTTGAATATTTATTAAGTCACAGGTCTGCAGCTTAAACTTGAGTCTTCTGACTTGCTTCCCTGTTCTGTTCAGTAGAGCAGTGCTTATCAGCCACCTAGGAGGCTTGTTAAAATGCAGATGCTGATTCAGCAGGTCTGGGGTGGGACCTGATTCTACACTTCTAACCAGCTCCCTGGGGATGCCCGTGCTGCTGGTCCTGGGACCAACTGTTGAGAAACTTGGTGGGAAAGAATACTGGTGGCTGATGTTCTCCGTAACCAAGAACTGGGGATTAATCTGGGCTCTGAAGTTAGATGATGACCACTCACAAAGAGAAAGTCAGTGTCTCTCTAAGACGTGCTAGTTTCCAGGGGACATACTTAGTCTATAAGTAATCAGGTTCTGGTTGTCATTTGCTCTGTGTATCTCAAAGCAAGCTAGGATTTTAAGAGCAGATCCTCAAAGCAAGAAGATTGCTTTCCTGACACAGCTCCAACTCTGCATTCCATTTGAATTTCTTGTCCTCAAGAGGAATTGATTTCTAATGATTTTGCCTGGAGTATCTAGCTGTAACAATATTGAATAGGAAATGTATTTTTAAATGATCTTATATTGGTCAACAAACATATTTCAAATGTGCCCTATGAATAAATATTGAGAGTATACAAAAAAGTATTATTCAGTAAATATTTTTAAATATTTATTATATGTAATCATTTTTGCATAACGACAGCATTAAAAAACAGAGTTTTCTGTTATGATAGTTCCCCATATGCGTCACACTTGTTACATTCTCTTGTAGTTATGCCCTGTTACACACCTGGTCCTTTCTGTGCTTGCTTTTTACACGCGTTTTGGATATTTTCTCTTCTATTTGTATAAGCTTCTTGCAGAGTCTCTTCAGGAGGCCTACTTTGCATTTATTATTTAAGGAAAACAGAAGGATCTTTTAGTGAATTGGCCAGACCTGTGTAGTTTTTTTTAACCCTTTAATAAATGAATTCTAAATATCTTAATTTTTTTGACATACGGTAGAGTTTACATATTGGCACAGAAACTTTGCATACAGCCCTGGCTGGTGTGGCTCAGGGGATTGAGCACTGGCCTGTAAATCCAAAGGTCACCAGTTTGATTCCCACTCAGGGCACATGCCTGGGTTGTGGTCTAGGTGCCCAGCTTGGGCGTGCAAAAGGCAACCAGTTGATTTATCTCTCATGCACGCATCAATATTTCTCTCCCTTTCCTTCTCTCTAAAAATAAATAAATAAACAAACAAACAGACTTTGCATACAGACTTTCTACTTTGATGATCATTATGTGATGGGGCTATGTTTGAGCTATACATAGAAAACATAGTCTATAGAGTCAAAATGATTATTTTAGAAAGAGAGGAAATTATGGCCACTTGATTTAATATGAGTTCTTTTGGATTTATATAGACCTTCTGATTTATTTATGTTTTATTTTGGAGCTTAAGAACTTTCATCTCTCAATTATGATATTAAAACAATGATTAGAATATTTGTTATACCCTAAATTAGATAGTATTCCTTTATCCTTAAGCAATTTTAAAAGGAAAAGGTGTCCAGAAAAGGAATTTTAGTTGTCACTTATGTAGGAAGAATCAGAAAGTTTGTGTTTTGTGAAACTCAGTTTCTGCATGTTTGCAGGAAAACCTTTTTTAGAAGTCAAGTATACTTTTTTTCTCTAACATTAGTAATCATCTTTTTATCGCTTAAAATTAGCTATTCTAATTTTTTAAACTAAAAATAAAAAGGAAAAAGTAGTCTAGAATCTATAAAATTTAGTGTTATCTGCTTTTTATTGCCAAATTTTCAAATAGGTGGGGGTTGTAAATTGGTTTAATAGCCAGTTATAGACCAATAGAAATCATACAAATCAGTAACAACAACTCAAAATTCAGGGGCCAAATTGTTATCATTGTTTAAGGGTTTTTTTTTGTTCCCTAGAAATTAACTGTGCATGGGACTCTCTGGTATGAAAAACAAGATACTATTTATCAGTTTCAATTAAAAAAAAACTTTACTAGAGATAATTTTGGTGATTACAGCCAAATAAAAGAGACTGTTAAGTAAGAAAATGTTCATTTACTAGGCTAGCTTGTACTTTCTAGTGAGTAGTGTCCTTTCTTGGGAACTAGAACAATTGGTTATTATCGAGTAGGTTATTGTCCAAAGTCAGGCTGTGGCTTTAAGCCTAAGTAAAATGTTTTGAAAAAGAAGTAATGGTGCAAAGATAGCTAGAAAGAAGGTAGGAAAAACACTTTAAAATGGATCCATTTCACATAAACAGTAAAGTTGTCATGTGTTATAGGAAGAGTTGTCACTTATTCTCAAATAGCTGGAAATGCTGTGGGTTTTTATAGAAAGCATCTCTAAGTTGTATTTATTAAAGTATTACTTGGGGAATTTGAAATGGTGTTTAATGAAAGTACATTTGTCTGGCTTAATTTTTGTTCTGGAAGTTTGTTTCTTAAAATTTTAGAGGTGAGGTATTTATTGACTTAAGTGTAAAACGTATTGGCAGACCCACTTTAAGGATCCTTTTATGCTTTCTTGTTCTCTGGATAACACCTCTAATTGTATAAGTGAAATGGATCAGTGTAACGTGATACAATAAACTAGCAAATCCAATAGATACTCACAGGAAGACTAGTTTCAAAACCCTTTTTTCTTCTAGAAAAACAATTTGCCTTATGAGAACCTCACGTGGTCTGCTAATAGAGATTCTTAGCATTTTTAACATCATCCCTGTTTGCTTCTCTCTCTACTTTCTCATCTTCTAACTTTTTTCTAGGGCTGCTCTTTTAGTAAAGCTAAACAAAACGTGGCATCCTACAGCCTTACTAACCTTTGTTAATCCGCCTGCTCGTCACATCTCGTATGGCATCTGTGCTCACTCATGGGGAAAAGAGTTTCTGGAAGAAGCAACAGCAATAACCAAGGCAAATGTGGGGAAGTGGCTGCATGGGTGTTAGCGTGGATGGGGCATAGATTTTACTTCATTGTCTTGAGATGGTGCAGGTGTTACTTTATGCCATTTTGTTGATAACTTCATATGACCGTAGAGTGAGACTCACTCATGGTGTCAGTCTTTCTAAGAAATTTGCTTGCAGATTTCATCACCTGTGCTAGGAAGTAAAAATTTGGATTAGTCTTACTAAACAAACAAACTAATCTTTATTATAATAATAATCATTTATATATTCATATGCATTAATAGACTTGCATATCATTTAGGGTTTTTGTTTTTTGTTTTATAGGGGTTTGTTTTGTTTTTAAATTTGGTTAAGGCTTTTTTGCTTGCTTTTCTTCAACTTGATTTTCGTTTTTTACATTTTAATTTTGGTTATTTTGGGGCCATTTTTTGATTTTGTTTTTCCAAAGGATGCGGATTCTGATAGCGGGGATGATTCTGACAAGAGGTCCTGTGAAGAGAGCTGGAAACTGATTACTTCTCTGAGAGAAAAGCTACCTCCCAGCAAGTTGCAAACCATTGTTAAAAAATGTGGCCTCCCCAGCAGTGGGAAGAAACGAGAACCTATTAAAATGTACCAAATACCCCAAAGAAGGCGCCTGAGTAAAGATTCCAAGTGGGTCACCATCTCAGATCTTAAGATTCAGGCTGTAAAAGAGATTTGCTACGAGGTTGCTCTCAACGATTTTAGGCACAGTCGGCAGGAGATCGAGGCCTTGGCCATCGTTAAGATGAAAGAGCTTTGTGCCATGTACGGGAAGAAAGACCCCAATGAGCGGGACTCCTGGAGGGCAGTGGCCAGGGATGTCTGGGACACTGTCGGTGTAGGGGACGAGAAGATTGAAGACGTGCTGGCCGGCGGTAAAGGTGGAACTGACGTAGATGACCTCAAGGTTCATATCGACAAGCTGGAAGACATTTTGCAGGAAGTCAAAAAGCAAAATAACATGAAAGATGAGGAGATCAAAGTCTTAAGAAATAAAATGCTCAAAATGGAAAAAGTCTTGCCACTGATTGGATCTCAGGAACAGAAAGCCCAAGGAAACCACAGAGCAAAGGAACCTGTCGGTGCCGGTGTCGGTAGCAATTCGGAGAACGATGTGAGCAAAGGAGATGACGGAGACCTTGGGAAAGAAGAACGAGTTTCCCAGCTGATGAGCGGGGACCCAGCTTTCAGACGCGGACGTCTGCGTTGGATGAGACAAGAGCAGATCCGGTTTAAGAACCTGCAACAGCAGGAGATAGCAAAGCAGCTGCGCCGGCAGAACGTCCCTCATAGGTTCATCCCTCCTGAGAATCGGAAACCCCGGTTCCCCTTCAAGAGCAACCCTAAACACAGAAACTCCTGGAGTCCTGGGACACACATCATCATCACAGAAGACGAGGTTATAGAGCTTAGAATTCCGAAAGCTGAAGATGGAAAGAAAGGAAGCAAGGAGGAGAGCCCAGAAAAGGGCGGCAGACCAGCTTCTAAGGATCCCCAGTCACCGTGGGGCTCTCAGGGCACACGAAGTCCAGATCACATCCAAGTCAGCAAGCAACACGTTAGTAACCAACAACAGCCACCTCAGTTACGCTGGAGAAGCAATTCTCTCAATAACGGCCAACCAAAAAGTGTGCGCTGCCAGGCCTCTTCCTCCTCGGAGTCGTTAAACTCCCACACGGGTCACCCCACTGCTGATCTGCAGACTTTCCAGGCGAAGCGCCACATTCATCAGCACCGGCAGTCTTACTGTAATTATAACACTGGAGGTCAGTCGGAGGGCAGTACTGCGGCCAGTTCTTATCAGAGGCAGACTGACAAATCCAACCACTGTAGCCAGTTCGTAACTCCTCCGCGGATGAGGCGACAGTTCTCGGCGCCCAACCTCAAAGCTGGTCGGGAAACCACAGTATAAAACTTACTGGACAAACTTGAAATACTGGTGGAGGAAACAGGCGATGGTAGCTTGATTTGAGTTGGTTCTAGCCTTGGCCTTGAGTCCCTACTATTTACATTATTTGAATGTCGTGTTCCTGCGGATATTAACTAATGTTAATATTGTCCACGTAAAACACTGGTAAATGTTTCAACACCTCCCTTTTGCTTGTATACCATAATGGGCAGTTTCTGAAATTTTGGACAAAACACTGAGGCCTCCCTTTTTTTCCTGAGATTTTACTCCTTTGTTGGTGCCTAGATAATATACTTACATGGACTGGTCTTGTTCTAGTGTAAGTTTATTATGTTTTTATAATGCCTATAAATTGATCTGATAACCAGAAAGGCCTCCCTCTTGGTTTATGTAGACATTCGAAGGGGGAATTCGATATGTAGTATTAAATGTCTATTATTTCCCCATAAATGTTAGACATGAGTGTAAAAATAATAACGACACTATGTGGACACAGCTTTGGATTTCACATCCATGTGTGTTTTTTAAAAAAATATAATTGGACTTTAAAAATATATATGATTTTGACTTTTCATAAGCCAAAACTAAATGTCTTTGGACATATTTTATAGTACATAGCTTTGGATCTTCCACAGAACTTCCGTATCTTATTCTTCTACATGTTATGTAGAACTGATTCAGTAGGGTTTTCCTTTTCACTATATAATTTGTCAAAATACTGAAATCTTTAAATTGGCACCGTATTTGGATTTTCGTTTGTGGTTTGCATTTTGAAATTTAATGTTTAATAGTTCATACACACATTGAACTATTCACCAAAATCATGCCAACAGAATTACCAGCAAAATACTTGTATACTCTGAGCAGTATGTATAAGTCTATAGGGAGGTCATTTGGTGGAGAGAGGAAAGAGATGGGACGTGGGGAAAAGGCTACAACATATGACTGTGTGCTGTGTATTTTCAGTAGATGATGAAGTAATGACATAGGTTAACGTTGGATGGATTTAGAATAAAGGAGATGCTGTATAATGAACTATTCTTTGGTTACCAGTAATAATGCTCACAGACATTCAAGCAAGCAAAGAGAAGTCCTGATGATGAACATTTATTGTATCAATACCTCATTTTTACTGTTTTGTGGTCTCAGTTTGCCTCACTGGAGAATACACTAAAAAATATGGATTTTAATGGGAAGAAAAGAATAGTTTTCTCCTTCTCTTGAATGTGTCAGAAACTTTCTTAAGAGGCGGTATGAAGAGCCAGCAACATCTGCAGTTAATTGTCTGATGTCACATTGTTGAAGATTCCCAAGTCACACTAAGTCATCAAACACTGTCTTCCAGGTGGTGTGAAAAATTGCAGCCAAGATAGCAATTAGCATTCAAGGAAGCCTTAAAGATTGTGATTACGTAGTTTTTTTCCTTTTCCTTTGCGTACGGGCACTGTGCTTCATTAGGACATATTTTTAATCATAGTATTTTTTCTTTGCTTCTAAGAAAATGCTTTCTTAATGCACAGAAAGTTGCTTCCAGTTAACGTTGGGGGGATATTTTTGCTTTTGTAGCTAGAAGAGTCCTAGCCTTTAATGGAGGGGTTACGGCAGATTGTTAGGCATGGGTGAATGATGTTTGTGATGGCTGACTAATTGAGATGATGATCTCATGTACTATGTGGTTTCAATGTATTCAGTAGGTTCCTTCACATCAGTCACTTCATAGCATCTCGTGAAAACCCCTGTTTTGTCCTTCTTTATTCTTAAACATAGATGCATTAACTAGTCCTTTCTTGCAAAAAATCATTTTCTAATATTAGTAATAATAATTACTCAGCTTTCACCTTTGGAGCAAAACTGGGTTCTTATTTCCCTAACTTGAGATAACCTAAGAATACTTTCATATATATTCATTTTTGTGATGGCCTTTTCATCTCATTATGGGCAGATGCCTCCCTTCCCCACCAAACAATGGGAGTGCGTTTCTGCTGGTGACCAGGTGACACTGGAGAATGAAAAGTAACACAGTATTTTTCTTTGCAGTTGTGGGTTGTGATAAGCACTTCACCCAAACTGATACTCTAAAGAATTAGGTTTGTGTTTGTGCTTCATCTGCTGATCAAGGCGCCCTCATCTTGCTGGAATGTTTAGGTGTCAAAAGGAGCCCTTAATTTCAGATGACCGGGAAGAAATGAACCAAGGTGTGATCGGTTGCCACATATGTCCCTGAATTCATGCATTTGAGAGCATGTGGTCGTGTTTTTGAAAGCACTTCATCGACTCTTTTTACTAAGTAACTTTTGTGAACTATTGGTATAGCCTGTATTGCCATTTGTTTTTTAATTTGACAGTATTTCTCCCTAAGCTTAAATACAAGACCAAAGAGAAATGGTCATCATTAACCCGTTTTTATATTATTGAAGTATTCCTAGCTATTATCATAGCAAAATGAAAAAAGGTGTTTTTGCTTTTGAAATTATATAATGATCTGACAATAACGGAAATGTCCAAGAGTCCTAATTAATTGGTGTAATTTCGCAAACCAGAACGGTATTCCTTGGGGAGTCGATGACATTCTGCTTATCTAATAAGTCTAAACCAAAGGGCTTTTCCTTATATATTTGCTTCAAATTCTTTGTAGTACTTGGTATTGTTTCTTTCACTAGAAATGCGGTAAAGTATTGTTTATCCCACTGAAGCGACTTGAAGTGGCCTCTCATGCTTTAGGTGCAGGTCAATGCTGAAACAGAACAAAACAGAGTTTGCCACACCAGTGTCTGCCACACCAGTGTCTGTATTAAACACTACTAGACTACAGGAAGTGACGTAGATTTCCTCTAGTCAGCTGCTGTACCCTGTGCCTTACTGGTGCTTTGTAGACTTGCCTTAATGATTTGTACAAAAGACTGGGAGGGGGGGAAGCTGCCGTGTCCTGGTTTACCTTAATGAAGATGCCTTCTGAGGCACAACGCAAAGAAAGCATTCGTTCTGTGCTGTTAGAGCCATGTTCGGCATGGTGAGCGGTTTTCATAGTTCTCCAGTTTATGTCATTTTCCGAGATTTTATAATCTGCTCTAGATATGTAGTTTGAACCACTCTAGGTTGTGAAATGTATTGGTTTCCTCCCATCATTACTGTAAAATCTTCTTATGAATGAACAGTGGATTTTTTTCTTTAAAAAAAGTGGTTGAAGATTGTTTCTGAGTGTAAGATCTTCCTTATCAGAAAAGGAGAGTTTGTAATGTTAAAAAAATAAAGTCCTCATTCAATAAAAGTTGAATTCATCTTTTAAGAGTGTGATTTCTCTCTGATGTGGGGGAAGGGAAAAATGAAACAGGGTGATGTTAATAGGCCTGATCTTGACTTTGATTTATTGCTTTTGCTTTGGAGGGTGATTCCAAACCAATTTTTTTTTTAATTTCTACATGATCTTGATTCATTTAAGCTTTTGCTTTTTTTATCCTCTTCTATTTATTAGAATTTTATCTTAAAGGGGATCTATAACCTCTACTTTATGCTACATTTTACTTAAAAACTTTTCTAGTATAAAATGAGTGAGGTGATATCAAATTATCACTTTCTGATATGTTTGAGTTTACCTTAAACTCTGTTTTCAATTTCTAAAAATTAATCTTGATTTGAAGCTTTTAAAAATGAAAAAGTATAATTCCCTTAGGATAGGAACTAAATTTTTAAAAAGCTTTGAGTAACTGTTTAACTTCTCCATTTTTTTCTTTAACCACTACCTTTCTCCACCCAGAGTATTGGTGCTTTGCTAGAGGTAAAACAGGACAGAACAGATATTTCTAGAGTGGATCATCAGTCTTATTGAACATTTGGACGTGACGTTTTTTATATTGAAAAACACAGCCATACATTGTGGAGTAGAATATAAACCTACATGAGGTTTTTTTTCCTCCTGAGTTTTTAGGAAAAAAATGAAATTTGGTACTTGAGAGAAATGTTATGCTTGAATTAATTTGCTGTAGGCCTCACATTCTTCCCTTCAGGTACTTTGTATTTTTCTGCTATTGGAGAAACTGATGGAAAAGTTGCCAAGACCTGACCACTGCTAGGGCAACACAGATGATTCCAGTGTACATGCAGTGACAGTTGTGTGCACAGGGTGGGAACGGGGAGAGTGGGAGAAGGTTTTGAAGGACCAAGCCCTAAGCAAAGAGCAGAGTCTCCAACGACAACTGGGAATTTATCCAAGTGAAGAACAGCAGGGGCAGGAGGAAGCACGTCAGGTCCAGGGAACTGGGAGTAACTTGGGGTGGTGGTAAGAGAGGAGGGCAGTTGGGTGGACAAGGACCAGATCCTGGCATGCTAAGGAGTTGGGATTTTATCTTAAACATTTATTTGTATTAAATGTGTTGTTGGGAAGCTACCAAGCGATTGTATACAGGGAGATTGCATTGTTGAATTCACCATTTAGAAATGAGCAGAGTTTGGGTTGAAGGATGGGTTGGAAGGAGGCAAGGTCAAAGCCAACTGCTCCAGCAGGGAAGTTGCAGTATGAACCACGTGAGAAACTGTGCTGTCCAAACAAAAACAGGGAGAAAGGAGAGACTCTGATAGAGTATTTGCAGGTAGAATCAACAAATTAGCTTGTGGGTGGGGTAAATCCTGTGCACACAAGCCACGAGGTGATGCAAGCTCTTGCTTGGAAAGTAAAGTAGATGAGACCAAGACAGGACTAAGAGATTGGGAGAAACTAGAAGCTGCTCAGTCTTGAGAAGAGGTGTTGTGGGACCTCCAGAAGGATAGACCCGAGAGTGTGTCTGCACAGCTGCTGGTGGTGTGCAGGATGAGGTGTTGACAAGAACGGGGTTGTTGATGTCTCCTGACCGCTGCTGAGCTGCCATTAAAAGAGGAAGGCATCATTAGCAAAAGGAGCCAAGCCTCAAATATAAAGAACAGCCTAGCCACATAACCCAGAATGGTGAGGCTGGTTTTACCTTAAATACCAGCTCCTTCAAAGATGCCCTGTTTAATTGTGGCCCCATCATCTCTCACTTAGCGTATTGCAGTAGCTGCCTCACTTGCCTCTTGCTTCTGTTCTTCACCCATTGTTCTTACTCCATTGTTCATAGCAACCAGCCTCATCTTCTAAAAACATCGGATCATATCAGTGCCCACCAGTGGCTTCCCATTGCACTTTAAAATCTGAACTTTTTATTTTAATTAAATTGATTGGGATAGCATTGGTTAATAACATAGATTTCAGGTATACAACTTTCTAGTATGACATCTGTATATTCTGTGTGTGTCCACCACTTGAAGCCTTGTCTCCTTTTATCCCCATGTATTTGATCCCCTTTACCCTCTTGTCTTCCCCCCGTTTCCCCTTGCTCTCTGGTTACCAGGAATCTGTTGTCTGTATCTATGTAAAGTCTAAACTTACCGTAGCCTATAAAGCTTCCATGTTTTGGCTTCTTGCCTGCCTCTCTGACGTCATCACTTCACATTCTCACACTGCGAGCACTTTGGACTTCTGTCCCTTCAACACGCCAACTTGTTCTCACCACAAGGCTTTTGCACTTCCTCAAGACTGGAGTCCTTTCTTGTCATGTTTAATTTTTCCAGGTCTGTGCTCACGTGCCACCTGTCCTGTCCCAGGCCAGCTCTCATTGTCTTCATCATGATAACGTGTAGTAGTCTGTAGACTTGTTTGGTTCTTCCGTGAGAGTGTAAACTTACCTAGAACACTGTCTTGTTTGCTTCAGGGTTCACCTGTGCACACTGTGCAGAAGGGTGGTGTTCAAACTGTAGCGTGCGTCAAAATTCCCTGGGGGCTTAAGAGAACACAAATTGCCGGGCCCACTGCCCACATTTCTGGTTCGGGAGGTGTGGGATGGGGCCCGATCACATTTGCATTTCTGTTCCCAGGTGACTCGGATTCTGCTGTATCAGCAACCACATTTGAGAACCATTGGTCTAGGACAGGATTTTGCAAGCTTTTTGTAAAGGGCCAGATAGAAAATAGTTGAGGCTTTGTGGGCCCTTTTGTCGCACCGATGCAACTCTACCATTATAGCAGAAAAGCAGCCATTGACATGATGCAAAGGAACAGACATAGCTGTGTTCCAGTAATTAAAACTGTTTAGGAAAACAGGCAGAGAACTGGATTTGGACCTGGCGGTAGTTTCTGGCCCTTGATCTAGAAAGTAGTCACTGCAGAGAACTGTTCACTGGAATGTCAACACATGACTGTGTATCTGAGCTGGAGGACAGCTAGTGTGTGCCAGAGGCTGGTGATTCAGTGGTGAGTGACAGGTCCCTGGCCGTGTGCAACTCGGAGAGTTGTGGTGGAGACAGCTATTAGACAGTCACACCAGTAGTATACAGTACATGTGTGCCAAACGGTGGGGAGAAGATGCAGGGTGCTCTGAAGGTTCACAGCTGGGCGCCTCCGGGAATGTCAGGTGGCCTTTCCTTGCTCCCAGCTAACGATCTTTTTTGTTTCACTGGGAGAAAGAAGCAATCAGAAGAAAACTTCCTTTCCTTCCCACTCCTAGTTCTGCCGTCACCCACACCCACACCCACACCCACACCCACACCCACACTTGGCCTTGCTCCTCTCTCACCTGGCCCTGTTTCTGCATCCCATCTATGCCACCTTCTCAGGGACTTACTGTCCATACCCCTTCTCTTTTACAACCTCAGTTCCTCTCCTGGATTTTTCCTGTTAGCATGCAAACATGGTTTCATTTCACAAGTTTCCAAAAAGTCTCTGTTCCCTGTGAGCTGTCATTTTGTTTCTTAGTTTCTTCTTATAGGAATTCTCGAGTTTTCTGTACTTATTTCCCACCTGTCCATGTCCCATAGTGTCTTTTTATTGTGTCCTCTCCCCATTCTTGCTTGAACTCACTTGAATCAGACTCTTGTTCCCACCTTACAGCTGAAGCCATTCTTATCAGGGTCCAGAGATATTCGCAGTGACAATTCCTGGGGTGTTTTCGAAGTCCTCGTCTTACTAAGTCTGGCATTTGACACAGGTGCCTGTTCTTTACTTCTTGGGACACTTTGCTCACTTGGCTTCTCATTTTCCTCTGGAACCACTGACTGCTTCTTGACGATCTCCGTGGCCACAGGCATTGGCTATTTCTGTATCTGTCCATTCCTTCTCGCAGTTTTGTGGCTTTTCTGTCCCTGTTCACACATATAAGGATGAAGATAAAACTCGTGTGTATTGAGCCAGTAAACCTTCTACAGGCATTAGCACATTGAATCCTCAAGTGCTCCTCTCTGTGAAGTAGGTTTTGTCATCCTGTCTTACATGTTGGGTTGGCCAAAAAGTCCATTATGTTTTTTCTATAAAATAAAAAATTTTTCATTTTCACCAGTAACTGTTGATTTGGATATTTTGAGTATATCGGCTGTTGCCCACTATTGTCTTCTAGTGGGTGGAGGCCAGGGTTGCTGCTAAACATCTTCCAATGCATAAGATAGGCCCACAGCAAAGAATTATTTTGCCAAAATGTTAATAGTACCAAGAAAGTTTGCAAACCACTTTTGACATGCCAGTCACAGCACCTTCTCCATACACTGCATAAATCTTTTTAGGTGTTTCAGTTGTGTTTTTAACTTTTTTGAAATAATAAAGCATAATAATATGCCGAAAATGTGTTTTCTTCCATCTTGAATATTAAAATGGCAGCACAAAAACTCACCAAGTTTTATGAGTTTTACTTATTGTTTATTCTATTACAGTTGTCCCAATTTCCCCCCTTTTGGCTCCCTCTACCTGATAAGTTTCTTTTACAAGCACACTGATATGGCAGCTCTCACAATACAGTCTAACCAAAGTATTTCGAATACAGTTAAAGACAACTAAGCACTACTAGAGCCAACATATGGAAAAAAAACTAAAGGAACTTTTTGGCCAACCCAATATCTACTGTCCTACTTTGGAATAACACCCACCTCCCCAAGATCTCAGCGTGTTGACTTAGATCTCTGATTAAATGTTATCTCTACACAGAGACTTCCCTAACCACCTAATCTAAAAGTATTCCTCTCATTCCTCTCTTCTCCTTATTAACCCCTAACATCTACCTTTCTTCATAGTACTTCTCTGTGCTGAAATCATGCTGTATAATGTCTGTTTACTGTTTATTGTCTCGCTCCCTCACCTCTGAATTCCTAGCATCTGACACATAGCAGGAGTGAAAAAGGTATTCGTTGCCTGGATGGATGGATGGATGGATGGATGATGGATGGTGGTTAAAAGAGTGTGCTCTAAAGTCCGGTTGTCTGGGTTCAAATCCCATTTCCACTACTTGGCTAACTCTGATCTTTGGAAAGTTACTTAATTTCTTTAAATCTTTTTCTTCTTTAACATGAGGATAGTAGTACCATCCTCACAGGGTTATTGGGCAGACTGAGATAATCCATGTTAACCATTTAGAGCAGTTCTGCCACAGAGTAAGCCTGCACACAAGGATCGCTGGTGAGAGAGAATATTCTAGAAGCGGGAACAGCCAGTGCGGTGCCTCTATAAATATAAGACATATTGAATGAGCTAGGACTTCTATAAACACAAAAGGCTACTGATAAATATATTAATTTTAGTGTGCTTTCCATAATTATCCCAGTTTTCACCATGAAATCTGCAGACAAATAGTATCTGAATCTAAATAGTATCTGAATCTTTATCCATTTATTATAGGAAAATTCAACACTTAGAGTTTTTCTGCTGACATGCAGGATGTCAGATGTCCTTGTTGGAAGCTCGTAGGCAGCTTGCTTTGAGGAAGGGGAGGCCAGTTCAGGAAATGGTGTTGATGTTTGAACTACAGCTGCGGTCAGAAATTTTCCCTGATCAAATGCAGTTCAAGTTTTAAGTCCATAGTGTTATGGGAAGTCTTTCTATGTCACTTAATGCCACTAAAGCATTCATTGTCAGAATCTAAAGATTTTGTTTTCATGGTAGTTTGACCAGCTTGTAGACCTATTCTTGAAGAAATTCTCAAATTCAGCCAGTCACAAAAAGCCAAAATTGGCCCCGGCTGGTGTGGCTCAGTGGATTGAGTGCAGGCTTGTGAACCGGAGGGTTGGGGGTTTGATTTCTGGTCAGGGCACGTGCCTGGGTTGCAAGCCGGGTCCCCAGTGGGGGGTGCAGGAGAGGCAGCCACACATGATGTTTCTCTCCCTCTCTTTCTCCTTCCCTTCTCTCTCAAAATAAATAAATAAAATATTTTTTAAAAAAACAGTACGATCCTAGTTAAAATATATACTTAGAGTAGTCAGAATCATAGACAGAAAGTAGAATGATAGAATAGTGATTGCTGGGGGAAGGGTGGGGTGTGGTGTGGGGGGTGGACAATCAGTATTTGATGGGTATAGTTTCAGTTTTACAAGATGAAAAGAGTTCTGGAATGGATGGTGTTGATGGTTATACAACATTATGAATGTATTTCATACCACTGAACTGTATACTTAAAAATGGTTAGATGGTAAATTTTATGTTGTGTACTTTATTTACTACAATTAAAATAGTGAGGGAAAATAAAAAACAAAAGTTCCTCAAGATATTAACATTTTTTTTCAACTGATGAGTTGTAGGTAAACCAGTAGTCTTTCTCTTTTTGTTTGAAGAATCCCATATGACATAGGTTTTTTAGGGAGCCTCCTTTTATTTTGAAGCAATTCAAAGCTACCCAAAATCTGAAAAAATATAATACAATGAATCTTTGTATATCTGTATGTATATATTTTTCCTGAATCATTTGAAAGTAAGAAAAACATGACAGTTTACTCCTAAATACTTCTAACTGTATCTTCTAAAATCAAAGGTATTTCCTTGATATCATTGTCCCATCCAGGAAATTTAATAGATTCAATATCATACAATATACAAGTTTATTTTCAAATTTCCCAATTGTCTATAAAAATACGTGTTAAAATGTGTGTGTGTGTATGTGTATTACAATCCAAGATCCAGTTGAGGTTTATATATTGCATTTGGTGTTCGTGTTTCTTTTTTTAATTTATTTTATTTTTATTTCTTAATATATTATGTTGATTATGCTATTACAGTTGTCCCATTTTTTTCCTCCCCTTTATTCCCCTCTGCCCTGTACCTCCCTCCCACCAGCATTGCCCCAGCTTAGTTCATGTCCATGGGTCATACATAAAAGTTCCTTGGCTTCTCCATTTCCCATACTATTCTTAACCTTCCCCTGTCTGTTTTGTACCTACCATTTATGCTTCTTATTCCCCGTTCTCCCCCCTCCCCACTGAAAAACTTGCATGTGATCTCCATTTCTGTGATTCTGTTCCTGTTCTAGTTGTTTGCCGAGTTTGTTTGTTTAGGTTCAGTTGTTGATGTTTGTGAGTTTGTTGTCATTTTATTGTTGGTAGTTTTGATCATCTTTTTCTTAGATGATCTAAATCCCTTTAACATTTTATATAATAAGGGCTTGGTGATGATGAACTCCATTAACTTGACCTTATCTGGGAAGCACTTTATCAGCCCTCCCATTTTAAATGATAGCTTTGCTGGACAGAGTAATCTTGGATGTAGGTCCTTGCCTTTCATGACCTAGAATACTTCATTCCAGCCCCTTCTTGCCTGTAAGCTTTCTTTGAGGAAATCAGATCATATGGTCTTGTGGGAACTTTTTTGTAGATAACTGTCTCCTTTTGTCTTGCTGCTTTTAAGATTCTCTCCTCTTTAACCTTGGGTAATGTAATGATGATGTGCCTTGTTGTGTGCTTCCTTGGGTCCAACTTTTTTGGGACTCTGAGCTTCCTGGACTTCCTGGAAGTCTATTTATTTCCTTTGCCAGATTGGGTAAGTTCTCCTTCATTATGTTTTCAAATAAGTTTTCCATTTCTTGCTTTTCCTCTTCTCCTGGCATCCTTATGATTTGGATGTTGGAACGTTTAAATTTATCCTGGAGATTCCTTAGCCTCTCCTCATTTGTTTTGATTCTTGTTTCTTCATTCTGTTCTGGTTGAATGTTTATTTCTCCCTTCTGCTCCAAACCGTTGATTTGAGTCCTGGTTTCCTTCCCTTCACTGTTGGTTACCTGCACATTTTTCTTTAATTCACTTTGCGTAGCCTTTACTTCGTCCTCTATTTTGCAACCGATTCTCAACCATTTCTGTGAACATCCTGATTACTAATGTTTTGAACTCTGCATCTGATAGGCTGGCTATCTTTTCACTGCTTAATTGTATTTTTTTTTTTTTTTTGAGCTTTGATCTGTTCTTTCATTTGGGCCATATTTTTTGTCTCTGCATGCCTGTTATGGTGTAAGGGGTGGAGCCTTAGGTATTCACCAGGGTGGGGCAACCCATGTGGCCGTGTTGTGGGGCTGTCTGTGGGGTAGGGGACAGAGAGGAACAATGCCACTTGCTCAGCTCTCGGCCAGCTTTCAGTCACTTCCCCCACAGGCAAATTGGGCCCTTCTGGCGCCGATTCCCAGGTTGGTGGTTTTGTGTTGGTTCTAGGACCCTGTGGGTCTCTCTAACAGATTCTGCTGTGATGCTGGGAGTTTCTCCTGTTGCCTCATGCCCCACAGGTTTTACAACCAGAGGTTTTGAGGCTTTATTTCCCCTCTCTGGAACCCTGGGTTGTGTGGTCTGTCTCACTCCCCAGTTGTTCCTCCTGGTTTATCTGCATGCAAATGTGGGACTGCCTAGTCCGCCAGCTGCCACCTTGCTTGCTCCTGTCCTCCAGCCACCACCATGCTGTGAATCCCCTCTGCCCCAGCTGCCTGTCTCTGCCCCTCCCACTGGTCTGGATGACTGTTGTATTCTTTAACTCCTTGGTTGTCAGATTTCCATACAGTTCAATTTTCTGGCAGTTGTGGTTATTTTTTGTTTTTAAATTTGTTGTCCTTCTTTTGATTGTGCGACGTGGCAAGGTGTATCTACCTGTGCCTCTATCTTGCTGGGAACGGTTTTCATGTTTCTTTTATCTTTCATTACATTGTTGTTTTTTAAGAGTCTAGGCCTCATTCTCATTAGATGGCTTGTTTCCCCAAGATTTAGATTTAGATTGAACGTTTTTTATAAGAATGCTATAAAGTGGCATTGTGTACTTCTGTTGCCTCACATTGGTAGACATAACATGTCAATTTGTTCTATTAATGGTAATGTTAGAGTTTAATAAATTTAGTTAATGTGATGCTTCCTACTTTTTCTTTTTAATAGATATCTAGGGTGACACTTGGGATTGTGTGAATATTCTGTCTTCCATCCACCTTTCACTCAATTGTTGTAACATTTATTAATGACCGTTGCCTGATTCGATTACTACATCTGGGGTGCAGTATAGTGATTTTCTAGTTGTCATTCCCTCTGCATTTGTTGACTGGCTCACGAGCTCACGTGCGTGCACTCTCTCTCTCTCCCCGTTAACAAGAGCTTTCTCTTTTTTTCTCCCCCTTCTTTCCATATCACTGTGGACTTACGGAGTTCTTTTATACTAAGAATGGGCTATATTCTTTTTCTGTTATTCTTATTAGCCAGTGGGAAACTGTGTCCTTTTGAAATGACCCCATTGGTCTTTGAATACTCAGTGCTTTCTGGCATAAGGTATGCCAGGCTCCCCTGTACTTTCCTTGTTCCAAACCAGTCATCAGTCATTTTCCCAAGGAATGTTGGTTCCTTTTAGGGGGAAAGGTATTTAGAAACCAAGATCTGGGTGCTAGGTATACTTAGAAAATAAACTTTTGAAACAGATTGCCTGTAATTTTGATAGTGTGTTGATACTGTTTAAGAAGAATTCCTGCCCTGGCTGGTGTGGCTCAGTGGTTGAGTGCTTGCCTTTGAATCAAAGGGTCGCTGGTTCCATTCTTGGTCTAGAGCACCTGCCTGGATCGCGGGCCAGGTCCCCAGTAAGGGGCATGCGAAAAGCATACACACATTGATGTTTCTCTCCCTCTCTTTCTCCCTCCTTTCCCCTCTCTGAAAAATAAATAAAATCTTTAAAAAAAGAGACTTCCTTATGTGTTTTGAAATGGTTCATCATTCGGTCCTGTGTATCTATTTTTAAAATGTCTTCTGAAGTATAAATCTGTTGATACTTCTCTTTTTTACTCTAATCCTCACCCAAGGACTACTCACTGATTTTAGAAAGAGAGGAAGACAGGGAGAGAAACATTAATGTGAGAGAGAAACATCGATCAGTTAGTTGTGTCTCATACACTCCCTGACAACACGGAAACTGAACCCACAACCTAGGCATGTGCCTCGACTGGGAATTGAACTCATGACCTTTTAGTCTATGGGATGATGCTCCAACCACGTAAGCCACAGCAGCTAGGGCTGGACAGTATATTTTAAAATGCTATGCTTATGCTATGATTTGTTACTTTGCTATGCTAAGCTCTCTTTTCTTAACCTTATATGTTTTATTTTTTTAGAAAACAGCTTTTTTTCACTAATACTACAAGGAACATTTTCAGATATTTTCTCTCAATCTCTCCCCGCCATGTAATTTTAATATCTCAGATCTGTGGTATACCTATTTGCATACCGCATGTATGTTTGTGTTTTACATATAAAAAGAGTACCTTTTTTTATCCCTCAAGCATGATTTTTTGCTTTTTTCGGGGCTATATCTGCATTGAGAATGCATGGACTAAATGGAGAAATGAAGGATAAAACTGACTTGTATTATAGCAATACATTTTGTATTATAATAGTATATTTTAAAATACTAACTAAATGCTAATAGCACTGTGATCTTTTGTTTGCCTGAAGGCTAAGCTTATCCTACAGAATATTTCATCCATATGGAAGGGAGTTCAGAATCAACAGTCCTAATTTTTCTCATCCAAACAGCTGGATAGTAGTTGCTGATACTTGTGGGTTTACTCTTCCCAGTATTGCTTTTCTCTGGAATTGCTTGATGTGTCAAGGTACTACTTAAATGTATTACAGCATTTAAGGGCCACATGCATTTTCCCCCCAAATCCCTCCTTTCTCTACCCCAACACCACATAAAGAACTCTTCTTGGATCTGAGAAAGTAGAGACTGCAGTTAACTTTTTTTTTTAAAGCATTTACACATTACATACTATCTTGTGTGCTGTGTGGGTTTTTCCCCTAAATTTTACCTTTATGTCTCTCTTTTTATTGCTTCCTGCCTCTGTCTTCTCTTCTCTTTTCTTTTGCTGTCTCTTTCCCCAACACTCCTTCCCTTTTCCTTTCCGCTTGTCTCCTCTCCTACATGTTGTTTCCTTTCTCTTCCTTCAGGACTATGAGAGTAAATTGCAGGCCTTGCAGAAGCAGGTTGAGACTCGATCCTTGGCTGCAGAAACAACGGAAGAGGAAGAAGAGGAAGAAGAAGGTGAAAGCTAGCAACTGACTCTTTCCTGTGTATATCTTTTGATCCGTATTATCAAATTCATCCTTCATCTGTGACCATAGTTGACCCTACCATTTATTGACATTTTATTGTACCAACTTGAAGATGATTTTCTGAGGATGCTCAGTGCTGAGATCCAGGCTCTAGTCTGCGAGGTTGGAGTGGGACTGTGGTCCTCAGAACACAAGATTTCTGAGCGTGGTCTTCATGTAAATCTCTGGGGCAGTTCACTTACACTCACCTGTATTAATGTCCACATGAAGTCCATATGTGTATATTGCACGTAAACACAGAGCTTAGTCTTTGTTAATATGTCCTGTTCTATTCTCTAGTTTACGGTTTGTGTCGGGGGTTTTCCGGTGAGGACTTTGGAATGAAGCAATGGATATTAAATGGACCTCTCTTAATTCTTAGCCGAATTAAGGCTCTGTTAGTTGTTATTGCCTTATATTACAGTGTAAACATTTGTCACGTTTCACTTCACTCAACCTCTCAGAAATTTCAGACTCCAAGTTAACTTTGAAGCAACTCTTAATTTATGTAGTGAATTCTTTATTTTTAAATATGTAGGTGAAATAAGACCTTTTACCACTGTACCAGAAAGGAAAATAGATTATGTGGCATTGTTTATATACTTGGGGTTTGTTTACATTATAATCCACACATTAGAGGTTACCTTTTTAAAAAAGGAAGAGAAATCTATTTCTTTGATTTACTGTTTTAAAATGAACAGTAGGATTTTTAAGACATTTTCTGAAATGTATATCATAACTGCTTTCATCATTTCAACAGAGTTTAGTAAGCTGTACTAAAAATAAAAACAGAAACAGCTGACTAGAGGAACACTGGAAGATACCTTACGTGCCAAAAGAGATGAGGTAGAGGAGGATACAGTTTCCGCAGAGCTGTGAGATCACCATTAAACACACTTCGTTGCTCTTTCAGTTCCGTGGACACAACATGAATTTGAGCTGGCCCAGTGGGCCTTCCGAAAGTGGAAGTCGCACCAGTTCACTTCACTGCGGGACTTGCTCTGGGGCAATGCTGTCTACCTGAAGGAGGCCAATGCCGTCAGCGTGGAGCTGAAGAAGAAGGTATGGAGAGGGCGAGGGCGGGGCCGGTCCGGAGGCAGAGCTGAGCTTCTTGGCGCTCTGGCGCTCATCCTGAAGTACCCTTCCCCTTGGGGGAACTCAGCTGCTGTTCGCCCTGAAACAGGTTCATATGTGCCCTATTTAATATATGTGCCTGGAATATAAGAGGTACTAATTACATGATTATTATAAAGTGACATTTTAAAAATAATATGTTTTCTACCTTATTTTATAAATAAGGAGACTGTATTCCTGATGAGCTGGAGAAGCATGTTGGTAGAAATATGCTTCTCACCGTGGCTGGTGTGGCTCAGTGGACTGAGTGCTGGCCTGAGAACCAAAGGGTCGCTGGTTCGATTCCCAGTCAGGGCACATGCCTGGGTTGCGGGCCAGGTCCCCAGTCGGGGGTGTGCAAGAGGCAACCACACATTGATGCTTCTCTCCTTCTCTTTCTTCCTCCCTTCCTGTCTCTAAAAGTAAATAAAATATTCAGAAAATATGTTTATCAGCTGTTAATCACGAACTCTGTCAGACATGTGCTGTACGCTTGACTTCTTCTCCATTGGGCATGATTATGTCACCTTGTCTCTGACATGCTGTTTACATGCTGAAAACAGGCCGTTGAGCCCTGGTTTGTTCTTCTGTTTAGGTGCAGTTTCAGTTTGTGCTGCTGACCGACACGCTGTACTCCCCTTTACCTCCTGAATTACTTCCCACTGAGATGGAAAAAACTCACGTAGACAGGCCTTTCCCTCGCACCGTGGTGGCAGTAGAAGTCCAGGATCTGAAGAACGGAGCAACACATTATTGGTCATTGGAGAAACTCAAGTATGAGATGCTACTCATAAAGCCAGTTGTTTTATTTAGGAAATTGTAATGGGCTCCAGGGGGCAGTCCCTCAAGCTCTGTTCTCTGAGTTGTTGCTACTGCTTCCTTGTTTGTGCTTCTAAACGCTGTCGCTGGCCAGTGCCGTTACTCTCCGTCCGTTTTCTTCTCAGTGAGTGAATCCCACTTGGCAAACACCTTTGTCATTTGTGGATAGGACTCATTTTACCCTTCAGAGACTCTTATATTTTAAATGTTTCAGTTTTATGATACCTGTTTATGTCTTGGATCTAGTAATTTTGATCTTTTCTGACCTGGATCTCGGGATAACCAGTGGTAAACAGGAAAGTTATAAAGCAGCTTCCTTTGCTTTTAGTATGATGAGATATTTATCAGTGTCTCAGTGTATTTGAGATATATGACGTATATCTCAAATGACACACACCATTGAACATTTCTCTTAGGACTCAGTAGAGGTTAGGTGGCCAGTCTTGACTTTTGGTGGCTGATCTCTAGACTCAAACACTTTGGGTGCTGTTTTGGTTTCTGTACTTGTAGCCTTCCTTTTATTTAACGTCATTAAGTGATGGGAGCAGCTTTTTTTTTAAAATTTTGCATCGAACATACTTCCAAAGTGAAACGTCAGTGCTGTCTTCCGATACTAACCCAGCGCATTTCTGTTTACTCTGTAGGCAGAGGCTGGATTTGATGCGAGAGATGTACGACCGGGCGGGGGAGATGGCCTCCAGTGCGCAAGAGGAGACTGAGACCACTCTGACCGGCAGCGACCCATTTTATGACCGGTTCCATTGGTTCAAGCTTGTGGGGAGGTACGTGATGATTTCCTTTGACATGTTCTTTCTAAATAATGAATGGTTTTATTTTAATTCTTTAAAACCTCAGCAAAGTTTCCAGAAATAAAAGAAAGGCATATCCAACTGCCCTGTTTACAATCTGTTGCACTCCTACACAACCACTCTGTCATTTGTTATATTTCCCTTCAGGTTTTTTTCAGCATGCACATTTGTTTTAAGTCACAAACTTTCAAAGTAATTGACAGTCTTCCCAGACTCTCAACTCATTCACAAAATGTCTTAGAGTTGAACAAGATAGATTCAAAAGAAAAAGAAAACCTGTGTGTGTATCCTACAGTTTAATATCATAGTATGACTTACAACTAACTTATCAGACTGCACCCTCTCTATGATCTGAAATGTCCTCACTTTTTTTTAAAGCAATTAATCTCACTTTATTCTTTGCCGGAGTGAATTGGTTGCACACCTTGGTAGTCCTTTTGAGCCTCTTTTTTGTATACATATTTCAACATTTAATGAAGGTAAATAGTGCCCTGTGAGTCCATATTGAGGCAAGTTCTTTTTTTTTATAAAGATTTTTTAAATTTATTTATTTTTAGAGAGGGGAAGGGAGGGAGAAGGAGAGAGAGAGAAACATCGATGTGTGGTTGCCTCTCATGTGGTCTCCACTGGGGACCTGGCCCGCAACCCAGGTGTGTGCCCTGACTGGGTATAGAACCTGTGATGCTTTGGTTCACAGCCCGCGCTCAATCCACTGAGCTACGCCAGCCAGGGCTGAGGCAAGTTCTTAAAGGTTTAGAATTTAAAAAGCAAGAGAAATATAAGTTTTGTGCTTAATGATTTCAGAATTTAAATTGCTTTTCAATTGCAAAATCTTCCTGACAGTTTTAAAGGACCTGGGTGAAAAAGGAAGAGCTGTAGTCATAGTATTTTGAAACCAGATGAGATCTTTTTCACTCTGCTGTGATAGTGGAATGTTTTTAAAGAGGTGAATTGACTGAACAGGTTTGCCCCCGTAAGGTACATCTTTGCCAGTTCATGCATTTTGTTTTCGCCTCTAGACGACGTGGGAATTGGAGTGAAAATATAGACATTATTTTACTTAATATTGAGTGGCTCCTTTGAGGCCTGGCTGCTGATCTTTTGTACAAACCAGAGAATATAAACGTTTCAGGGCACACTGTTTACCTGGGATATTCTACTCATGTGTTTCTTTTGCTTTTTTATTCTAAGGATCAGTCCTTATTCCCTTTTACCTGAATCAGATGACTTATGCTTATTTTATCCTTTGATTTTTCACTTGCTTTTACTGTGTTGATTCCTTAGTGGATTCTGTGCTGTTGGCACCTGTAGCTTCCTGTTTAACCAACTATTCCTCTCTCCTTGGCTGTGTCAATTGGCGTCTTACCTGGTGTCTAGCTCCCCCATTTTCCATGGCTGTGTGAATGAGCGCCTTGCCGACCGCACACCCTCCCCCACTTTTTCCACGGCCGATTCCGACATCACTGAGCTGGCTGACGAGCAGCAAGATGAGATGGAGGATTTTGATGATGAGGCATTCGTGGATGACACCGGCTCTGACGCAGGGACGGAGGAGGGATCAGATCTCTTCAGTGATGGGCATGACCCGTTTTACGACCGATCCCCATGGTTCATTTTAGTGGGAAGGTTGGTGAGGTTACTGTGAGAAAGGCAAAAAGGGACCAGCTCTTGCTCTAAAGAGGCTCCTTGTACAATTTTGGATGATCTTGCTTTAGCCCATTCAATTCATGACATGCTGATCTGGCTAGAGAGTGCCCTCAGGCTGTGTTCTTGGGGTTCTGGGTCTACTTGGTGCAGCACAGGGCAATGTATGAAGACTCTATGGGGAGGACCCATTGTCTTAAATTGCCTAGTAATACTCTTCTAAAGCAGGAAACCCCAGAGGAAAAAGTGATTGAGGCTTAAGAGTCAAAGGTTACAGGGTTGAAGAATGTCCTTGTGCACTAATGTTTCCTTTTAGAAGGAACGTGAGCAGGAGGCATAGGTGACAACTTAAGAAGGAGAGCAGAGCAAGCCCAAGGTTAGGCTGAATGATTTGCGGCATCAGCAGGAATCAAGAGGACATAAGTGGAATTAGGAGTAGTATTAGGTGTTACTTTTTCCTTAGTCTGTGAGTGCAAAAAAGAATCAAGAACCCAGGTTCCTCTTCGTCTAAAATGCATGCCTGACTTTGGCCAGTTTCACTGAGCCTATTTATAGATCTTTGGCTTCTGCTAAAATTTTACCTATAGGCTTTGTAATGATGAATTTCATAAAATTATCTGTTGGCACCATCAACAATGGATATTTGTTCACCAGTGCATGGAACTGCTTTGTGGAGTGTTCAGTTCACCAAACTGAGGCATTGTCTCTGGCTCCATCTGTCCGTGACGCGGACTCTCCTGCACACGCTCCTCATACTGGTGTCTTTGTCCACATCCAGTCTCCGTGCTGAAGTAATTTTTAATTATAAATTCAACAGAGCAGCACTCACTGGATTAACCAAAATGTACATCCTGATTTGCAGGTATTAAACTTAATGTAAAGGAACGATTAGAACCACATATTGTTGAACCCTTTCAAAATAAGGGAATTTTGTCAGCCTTAAATGAAAACTGAAGTGCAGCGGTCTCCTTACTCAGTAGAAATGTAAGGTTCCGACACTTAGCTTATAGTGTGGTGTTGGTTACCTGGTTGGAACTAAGTAAATAATATACATTTTGACTGTTATGGAAAGGGGGAAATGAAAGCTTTTTGACAGAAATGAACGCCTCCATTCTGACTATGAGTTGTAATATTAGTCTTAGGGTTTTACGATGGCGAAGAGACACTCATTTTTTCCATGAATAAGCATAAAGGGATTATATAACCATGGATCTTGTTTTCTACTGGTGTATTGCCAGGAACAGATGCTTAGAATTTCGGAGAAGCTGATTTCCATTAAAATTGAGGAAGGTAGTTCTTTGTACAAATAATGGGACCAGGATGCTTTCTTTATTTTATGGCTGCATGTGTCCATCAGCACATTTCCATCCTACACTAAAAGGGTCAGAAGTTCGAACCAAGTTTCTGCCCATAAACTGCTTGGTCCTGGTGCCAATGCACAGCTTCCAAGTCTGCTCGCCACAGTCCTGCATCGCCACACAGTGGGCAGTGGGGAGTGTCGGCACTTGGCTCGGTGGGAAGAACGCTGACCTAAAGGTCAGGAGGGGCCTAGGCCCCAACTTTGCACTGGCAACTTAAACTGAGCCCTGATGGGTTCTCAAGTGTAAAACGAAGAGTTAGGTGGAGAAGAAGAACCGTAAGGCCCTTTCTGTCTTTCAGATTCTGTCATCCGCACTGGGAAAATGAGGCATCCTGGATAAGACTTCTATCCAGAAGCATTTGTATTTTGAGTCAGTTGTATAGAAAAATTCAGTCACAGCCGCGCTTAATGTGGAAATTTACTGGCTTAAGATATATGTATTATTTTCTCTCTATTTTATTCATTTTAATCATATCAGTTTTAAGTGTAGATACAAAGCAATCAACTCAACTTTGATTTTCCAATAAAATATTTATGGCACTGTAGCTCAGGAATTTACCTTCCCATTGTTTGGGTTCCCAGGTTCTAAAACCTACTTTGGCTAGCAAGAAAAGAGGTCAGAGGAGCAGGTGAAATCACAGCCCTCAGTCAAGTGCAGGAGAGCTGTTTATTTCCTTTCTTGCCACATGGCTCATCTATGAACAGTTTGTAACAGTGCAGCATCACCCGGTTATACAGCGGTCATTGTACATGTAGGAGAAGCAACTTCTTTCCTATTCTCGTGACTCACAGGATTGGGTTTCCTCTGTTGGCATGTAACTACAAATGCAATTCACTTGTAAAAATTTCCAGTTTCCTGTGAAATTCCATTTGCAAGTTTTGTTCCTTGGCTGCCTCCAGTGAATTTTTATATGAAAATTAAAAGAGCTTGTCCCTTTAGCTATTCTCTTATAGCATGCTGGGATGTTATGAACCATCCATCATAATTTGGGATGACATCTAAAATATTTAAGTTGCTCTTCTGAGTTAAAAGGGGGCAAAAGATACTATTCTGTGACCTAACTACCTGACCTGACATTCTTTCTGTAACTAGAACCATAATCATGCTGATTTTCCTTATCTTTATGTTGACAAAATTTGTTTCCCTTTTTGATGTAACTTCACAGAACTTCTGCTAATATATCCTTTACATCTTCCCCTCTTTCATCCTGTTCTCCTTCAGTCTGCTAGGTCAAGGTATAAGGACTCTCACGAATGTGGGGCAATTATTAAAATTCTAGTTCAGAAACCCCAGAGCAGAGTTTTTAAACAGCACTGATACCCTGCCACTGCCATAGAATTGTAGAATTCTCTGTTCTAAAAGGAGAAGTCCGTAACAGTACTTCTCTTCTGCCACATTTGGGATAGCCACTGCCACAGGCAGAAAGGACAGCCGTGTCTTTAATGTGTGCTCCAACAGCACTTCATTGTAGTGTGCGTGTGTGAGCGTGGTGTGCTGTGCCTTCAAGGGGTGAGCTTTTTAAAATTAAAAACAGGCGTTCCTGTTTTTGAATAGCTATTTTTAAGTATAAAAAAGATAACTATTACAAGTTAAGCATAGATATAAATCTAAACATGTTCTATATAGTGAATATTCATCGTGACTAATGCTTTGAAGAATCGACCTAGTATAAAGTTGGATGGCTTTGCTTCTCCATCTCTGGTGGAACCCATTTTTCTGGAAAAGTCTTCCACTTGTACTTAGAGGACAGTCCCATTAATTTATGTACTTAGATGCTGAATCGCTCACCAGCGGCCAGCAAGACCAGACATGGTTCCTGCCCTCATGGGTTTACAGTCTGGTGGATGAGACAAATTAAATAATTACGTAAATAAGTAAATTGTAAATCGTAGCAATTCTGGAGTTATGGTGTTACTGAGATCATATAACGCTGGGGAGACCTGGCATCAGAGATTGGCGTTTGGAATAAGACTTCAAGATGTGGCATACAGGCATGAGGAAGGTAGTGGAGTTCAGAGGACTCCACTCCGAACTGGAGTGAGCGCGTGCTATGGCTGTTTGCGGCCAAGGCATTGAAGGTGGGCACGTCTGGCTGGATCGCCATTAAGAGATGGAGGTGGTGGTGTACCGTGTGTTCACTCACCTTGGAAGCGAAACTACCCATTTGGTACCTTCTGCCAAGTTCTTAGTCTTTAAACCCTGGGCCAGTAGTTGATGTTTGAGAGTCTTGTTAAGAAGACTTTTAATTTTTTGTACAACAAAGCTTTAACTCTCTGTTTCTTAGCATTTTGCCCTCCCACCTTTGGAGCAGACTGAAAGGGAAGTAGATATCATTCGATCTATTTAATGTTCATTCGCAGTTCTTTTGTTATACTTCCATTCGTATTTTATTTATGCTCTTAAAGTTTTAACATTTGTTTTTCTGTGGTGTATTTTGTCAGTTTCCAGAATTGTTTTCATTACTTTTGAGTTGAAATCCCAAGAACCCATTCATCTTCCTTTTCTCTGTTGTAAAGTAGATTTTTCGGAGCAGGAAAAAAGCAAGCAGACGTGTGCGTCATGTTGCCGTGTTTGATTTCTAAGTGCAGGTGTTTACTCTCTGTCTTGTCTCGTGGTTGGAGATCAGCATGTATCACGAGGGAAGACAGGAGTAACAGTAGGAGCTCCGTTCTATTTCTCATTCACTAAAGCTTCGTTATCACCAGATTTTATTGCTTTAAAAAAATCAATAGCTACAAACAATGAAAGAAGAAAAAAGAATACAAATGTGATAGGGCTCTGTCAGCTCACTTAAAATAGAGAATGTTAGATCTGTAACTTACCTTTTGTATATGCATTTCTCAGGCAGGTTTTGGATCTTAGCAGCAGAACCAACCCTGTAGGCATCAGCGGTCCTCTCCCTTGGCATTTATCTTGACTCTCGTCCAGAGTCTCCTATCAGCTGGCTACTCAGAAACTTCTGGCTACATAGCCTCCCCCCACCCATATGAGTCCATAACCCTGCCTAAAGATACTAGTCATTTCTTGGAGTAAAAATAAAGACCCATAACACTGTGACTTGAAATCTATTTTAGACCTATCTCAGTCACATTCTTCTGCCTTTTTATCTCCTGATTTCTGTTTTACCTATTGGGAAAAAACAAAATAAACCTCTTTATAATTCCTTGCATTAAAAGGTTAAGCTCCTTAATGGGCTCCCTGCTCCCCACCCTTGTAAGTATTTATAGACTAGTATCTTGTAAAGTCTACTTCCAGTTGTTACTCTTCTACCTAGCAGTAAGTTTTATAGGAAGTCTGATTTGGTTTAAGTTAGTCTTTGCCAGCTGTTACCAAGTATTTGCATTTGTTTATATATTATCTGTGCTAAGAAGCAACTGGAGGGAGGCTGAGAGCGCAGAGCAGAGAGAGAGGTTAACCTTAAGACAGGGCCTAGAAGCCAGTCCAGTTTCAGAGGTATTTTCAGCAGATTTGACAGCCAGCTTCTCCGTCTGTGGGGTGCTCAGATGTTTGTCTCCTGGTTTCTGTCTCTAGGGCATTTGTTTACCTGAGCAATCTGCTGTATCCTGTGCCCCTGATCCACAGGGTGGCCATTGTCAGTGAGAAGGGTGAAGTGCGGGGGTTTCTGCGCGTGGCTGTGCAGGCCATTGCAGGTAGGTGGCCCTCTTCTGACACCAGACGAGGGCTGTGGATTCCTTGCCGGGGAGGAAGCAGGCAGTCCTGTGCGGGCACGCCGCAGTTACACGTGTAAACTGCCATGCGTTTGTCTGTCTTGGAGAAAGCTTTTATTGCTTCCTTTCCAGCTGCTGTTCCCAAGCACCAGAAATAGTTCCGTTTAGTCGGGGCTGCTGCTTTTGGATACTGGGCTAAAGGGATTTCCTTTAACTTGAAGGGCAACTCTTGGATTAACTTTACAGAAGTTATTTGCATTTTAAATAATGTATATTATTTGCTTCGGAAGTAATGAAGTGTTTTCAGGACCTTTTCCTCGCCTAATTTTTCTCTCAGGATACTTCTAGACATTCCCATCCTGCAGCCGTTATTTTGTAATACATGGGCAAAGGATCTGATACTTCTCCATGATCCGGCCTGCATTCTGAGGGAAGGATACGGCTGTATTTCCTATAACGTGGTTATGTTTCCTATAATTTTTCTGTTTTAATTTCTAAATGCTACGCTGTGTCTATTGACTTTTCAGCTTTTCCCCATGGAAATCTGTAACACAATCACCAGTGCTGAGTTCAGGGAAGTCTCCACAAGTACAGTCTGATATTATTAAATTCTTATTGAGTATTATTGAACATAATCTTTCCAAGTGAAAGAATCAGTGTTTTTAGGTACGACATTTGAACAGTACTAGGAACAAAACCGACTCGTTACTGACGAGCCTCCTTTGAGCTGAGGGGTTGGCAAAGGCAGCAGAGCAGAGTTGAAAGCAGCTCACGGGACCTTCCTGCTTCGTTTTCTTTCTTAAGCAAAAAGGCTTGTCCTTTGGTGTCTCCTCTTCTGTTAAAGCCCTCAAATCTAAGGCTCCACTCCTTCATTATTTGTTTTATTATCCAGTGAGAGTCATCTTCCCTCGGCCCCGTAGGTAGTCTCATTCAGTCTTGGCTTTTTTTCCCCCTACCTAGCGGATGAAGAAGCTCCTGACTATGGCTCTGGAATTCGACAGTCAGGAACAGCTAAAATATCTTTTGACAACGAGTACTTCAATCAGGTGAGAAACCTTCCAGGAAGAGGAACACCTAATGGAGGGGGAAAAAGTAGACTGCTTTGTAAGAAGGGTGTTCAGCACTGGAGAACAATTCTTCTACCTAGAACCAGAGAGTATAGGCAACCATAGGGTGTTCAGTAGAATATGGGACATATCTAAGAATTAAAACAGTGATTTGTATTTTCTTATATTGTCTTTTTTCAGGCAGCTCTTAATCCACATAATTTTACGGTCACTATTATTCGTTAGGTTAATAAACAAAGGAAACTGGAGGAAATGTATTATTGTACTACTTTGTCATCCACCACCCCCTGCCTTATTTTCAGAGTGACTTTTCTTCAGTTGCAATGACTCGTTCTGGTCTGTCCTTGGAAGAGCTGAGGATTGTGGAAGGACAGGGTCAGAGTTCTGAGGTCATCAGTCCTCCAGAAGAAATCAATCGAATGAATGACTTGGGTACGTAGACACAGTTTACTCTGTTAGGGACATTTTCAAAGAGGGAGAAATAATCAACCATTGTCAAGGAGATGGTCACTTTCATTCACGAGGAATGGAAAGAATGCCCTACTCTCTCCTCCTTGAAGGGTGTTCTGTGCATTATTTGAACCAGACGTGTGTTTGTTTGACCCTCTTTAGACCTGAAGTCAGGCACTTTGCTAGATGGGAAGATGGTGATGGAAGGGTTTTCTGAAGAGATCGGCAACCACCTGAAGCTGGGCAGCGCCTTCACTTTCCGAGTGACGGTGCTGCAGGCCAGCGGCATCCTCCCCGAGTACGCCGATATCTTCTGCCAGTTCAAGTAAGCTGCCCCTTCGCGCTGCCCGTCTAGCCCTTAACCCGGACGGCGTCTCTGCGTTGCATCTGTGAGCTATTAACACTCCTAGAAATAACTCCTACCCGTCTCGGAAGTAAAGCGCTTTCTTCACTCAAGATGGGACTAGGAACCGGAAACCTGCAATGAAATGAATCAGAGTTCATGGTGGGGAGGGGCGTGGCCATGCCTCCCTCTAGAAGGTGCTGTGGTGGACTGTGCCTCTCCACAGCGAGTACAGGCTCTGATCCCGATGAGCCTGTTTGTTAGTCTTTCTAATGCTCTTTATGCTGAAATGTTTTATTAGTAACCCTGAAAGCAATGAATTACTTAGTTACTAGTTATGCCTAATTAATACTTGGGAAACAAAGTTTAAATAACATAATGAACAGTAATATTCTTCTACATCAATTGAAAAAAAGTAGTGTATAGAGAAGATGCGACAGGTTTCCTTTCTCATGCACTTACACGCTTTTTCTATCCAGTAAGCCTCTTGACTCTGTATTGTAGCTGCTTTCTTCTTGTGACCTCCCTAGGAAAACACTCTTCTGAGAATCTTAGTTTTAATACCTTCAAGCATCAATATATCTTTGCAGTATTTGGAAAGGGCCACAATACAAGAGAATGACATCCCGTTTCTAAAGCCCAGTTCCCCAGTGGTGCCGCCAAAAGGCTGCTCCAGAGCTCTGCCAGCCCTCTCCTTCTGTGTGTGGCCTTCCTGGGCGCCCCAGTGCAGTTCACAGAGCATTGCTTTTATGTAGGAGTTAGCCCAGTCCTGGGCTAAATGTGATTGCTGCATATGTAATTTTCTGTAACGGATAATCATTAAAATATTATCCATCTGGTACTACTGGTTTTGCCCATTTAATGTGTTTTTACTAAAAGCTTCAAATTTAAAGTGGGATGGAGTTGGCTAGGTGAACTGGTTTTTTGGAACTTTTACTATTCTGCTCAGGCCACTGATGTACAGGGTCTAGCACAAATAACGCCCCTTTTTATTACAAAATCATAAGCATGCAATTCTGTAACATAACAACATCACCCTCAAGCACACCATATGACATTTTAGGTGAAATGTTCAAATTAAAACTATAAATTATTACCCTACCAACCACACTCAAGCAGGTGTTACTGCTACTGGACCTTGTATTTAATGGAGAAAACCGACATGGTTAACTGATGTCTGAAGTGACAGTAATATGTTGACTTTTGTCCTAATACCACCTAAAAAGAGCAGCATGTCTACCTGGCATTAGCTCTGGAGGAAAGGGCATGTTGACTCGTGTTGAGAGAACACTCAGATCCTTTTTCGGTTTTTATAAACTCTCATCTGGCCTGCACAGGGAAGACACAGTTGTAGAGCAAAGTAACTGATTTCACGTGTCGCCCGTGGGGAGCCCCAGGATAATTGCCCCTGCTCCAAGCAGAGCACGGGAGGAGTGTAGGTCAGGGATCACCCACCTCTGCTGGGTACGGTGTGTAGTCCTCAGACTCAGTGAATGATTTGGAAGACAAGGAGCTCGTAATCCTGGTCTCTCTGCTCCCTATTCAGGGTATTCTTTTCCTTCTTTCTTGTGGGAATGTGGGATGTCCTTTTGATGGATATTTCTATCTGACAGTAAATCTTAGTATTGAGGATGTTTTAATTTTTGCTTCTTTTTATTTCAGACTTATCATAGGGAGGGAGAGAAAATAATAAAACCTCACTATTTGTGAGAACAAATAAACGTAGCCCACTGATTCAACAGATATTTCAGGAGTATCTTCTATTATTTTAAGCCTGTGGGAGAGACTCACTGTCTTTTGGGGAGGCAGGCTTATGGATACATTATTACACACAGTGAAATCATCACTGTTGAAGAAAAATAGGTTCCTAGTGCTGTGGGAACACAGAACTATTTGGGTGAGTTAGGACAGACTTTTTGCAAAGGGGGGCATTTGCATTACTCATAGCTGGTCTGAGAGAGACTCCTCGGCAAGTGCCCGATCCACAGGTTTTCGTATACCTTATAGAAACTTGAATCTGCCGAATCTTTTCTACACAAAACAATTTCATAACTTTTATTCCCAGTGAAAACCACAAAGGAGTAGGAGTTCATTGAATTCACTCTTCACACTAAGGCATTTCTGCATGTGCATCCACGTAGCTAAATGATCAGGGCCGGTGCATTTTTCAGTCATTTTTGAAGTAAGATCTAAAGTGCTGAGTGATATGGAAAATGTTTTGACAAGGTCATGTAAATAATGTGCTCAATTAAAGACTCTGCTTAAGTGGGTATTTCTTTCCATACGATCTGATTTGAGCTCTTATAATATTCAGGGGTGTCAAACTCATTTTCACCGGGGGCCACATCAGCCTCGTGGTTGCCTTCAAAGGGCCGAATGTAATTTAGGACTGTGTACATGTAACTGCTCCTTAACTAGGGACAAGGAGCTCGGCGCTGCTGCCGGGTAGAAACAAGGTGGAGGGCTGGATTTGACCTGCAGGTCTTGCGTTGCTACTTGTGATATAGATCCTGATGAAACCATTTAATGACAAATTCTTGTGTCTTATTTTTCCATTAAGCTTTTTGCATCGTCATGATGAAGCATTCTCCACTGAACCCCTCAAAAATAACGGCAGAGGAAGTCCCCTGGGCTTTTATCATGTGCAGAATGTAAGTGACATGGACATTTTTGCCAAATGTGCTGTGGGTTGGTGGTACCGTGAAGTGGCTGGTGTGAGGCTGTCATGTGTGGGCTCCCTTGGGTTTTCTCAGCCCAGGAAGGATGACAATCACAGCGCTGTGCGAGGCAGGCTCTGTGGGGAGAGGGGACAAGGGAGGGAGTGGACAGAGCAGCTGACCTTCTCTGAATTACAGTGGTCCCGTAAGTAGTGTCCGCGTTAATCTGCCAATAAAGTTTTCTATCACTTTGAATGTAGTGCAGGGGCATCATGCTCAGTTTCACTGAGGGCCACATCAGCCTTGTGGTTGCCTTCAAAGGGCTGAATGTAATTTTAGGACTGAATAATTGTAAACTACTCCTTAATTAGGGACAAGGAGCTTAGTGCTGCCGCTGGGGAGAAGCAAGGTGCTGGGTGGGATAAAACAAGATAGGAGGCCAGATTCAGCCCGTGGGCCTTGTGTTTGCCACCTGTGCTATAGTGAGTTGTTTTTAGTGTTTCCTTCCTAGACAAGTAAGCATTTTAGTATGAGTTTGTTAAAGGTAATATATGTATTGTCCTTAAAACTGTAAGGTACTTACATTGTTCAGTTGCAAATAAGATAAAAACTGTTAAATACCTTCGTAAGTAAGATTCAGATTCTGTCTTCCTTGCCGCTGATATGATGATGGATCTGTTAATGCCCTTTACAGCTCTTTCATATGTGGAGTAAGAAAACAGACCTCCCATCTCTTCTAGGCAGGTCACTCAAACTCTACTCAAAAGTTGTCATGCTCATCACCATAGCTAACAGCATTGAGAGCTAGCTCATAGCATTGAGAGCTTATTTTCCATCTGTCACTGTTATCAGTGTTTTTTGTGTCTTAACTCACGTAATCCTCACCTTTATGCCAGAGACTGTCTTAATCCCTGTGTTCCTGCTCTGATAACGTAGGCATGGAGTGGTTAAAGTCACCAAGGTTACAAAGCCAGGAAGAGGCATGGATGAGTTTGAACTCAGACATGTGGCTCTGGCTTCCAGGATCCTCACCACCACATGGAATGGTCTCCCATTTTCTTGTTAGCCATATCTACTGACTATAAAGTATGAGAGGAAAGGACAACTCCAGAAGTGGAACAAGCAAATACAGAACACACTATTTTGCTTTTATTCTTAATTGTATAAATACGAGTATGCATGTACCCAATAAACACTGATTGGCTACTGTGCACAAGGACTGTGCTTCATACGCTGGGGAATGCACAGATGAATCACAGAGGATTGTATCCCCAGAGAGCTCACAGTTATGATAGGGAAATAAAATGCTCATTTAATCAATAGCAGTACAAGATCTAGAGACATTAGAAAGGTATTCATTAAATGCTGTGGGAGGAGAGAGAAGGAAAAGTAATTTCCATTAACAGAAAGGCACTTTTTACTTTTTTTTGTTAGGGGTGGATGGTGGGGAACAGAAAGGAAGTGGGGGACTTTCCGGGAGGATATAGTATAAATAAGAAAAGGAGGGTCAGCCCTGGCCGGGGAGCTCAGTTGGTTAGAGCATCATCCCAGTACGCCAACTGGGATGTGGGTTTTATCCCTTGTCAGGGCACAAACAAGAAGCAACCAATGAATGCATGGATGGGCAGAATAAAAAAATCTGTCTTTCTTTCCTCCCCTCATTTCCTCTCTCTGTCTAAAAAAATAAAATTCTAAAAAGGTGGGTCAGATTTGGCATTGGACCTGGCACATGGTCAACAGTCATGTTTTCCCTAGTGTTGTTACTGTTTTTGAGCCAGGCCTTGAAGTCTAGGAATGACTTAGAGGCATGGAGATGTGGAAGGCCTCGCAGGGAGGGCTGCAGCCTGGGGCCATCTTCAGGCACCACGGAGGGGAGAGCGGGTGAGTTTAATTAAGCTGAAACAGTGAGTGTGCGAAAGGGGGCACGGGGCAGTTCAGGTTGGTGCTGGAGGGGCTTGAATGCCTGAAGCTCAGTAAAGTTACTTCAGAACGAAAGCTAGAGAGGAGACCCTAGCTTATCTTTGTGTGGGAGGCCTGCGAATAGAACACCCAGCACATACCCAGAGCTCAAAAGTGCTAAAGTTCTGATTGCAGCAAAACTGTCTTGTTTTCTTACGAGAAATCTTTCCCTAATCTAGCTTGGCTTTATTCCTTACTAGATTGCAGTGGAGGTCACGGAATCGTTTGTGGAATACATCAAAACCAAGCCTATAGTATTTGAAGTCTTCGGGCATTATCAGCAGCACCCACTTCACCTGCAAGGACAGGACCTTAACAGGTTAGGGCCAAATGAGCAAAGATTTTTGCTGTTGGTGTTATTATCGTTGTTATTGTCATTTGCTGGAAAGAAATCTTTTGAGGGATTAAGATAACTAAATAACCGTGTACGTGTTGCCCATCGTTTCCTCTTTGGAAACCTCACCACCTTTCCTTCCAAGCCACTGAATCACTAACTGTAGGTAGAGCAAAGTGAGTTTTTCCTGGGTGATCCTGAGTACTATTTTTGTAGGAAGAGACTTTGAATAGGACTGAAAGGTGAGGTGACAGGGGTATGACATGAAATTGTGTGTAATTGTTCCTAACCACCCAGAACTTCATGAAGCGTATGCTCTAAGTGGAGACATCAAAATCGCTGAGGACAGCAACCGTGGGGACTTTGGGATGATGGCAGAGTGTCAGTATTACAGAAAAATTCTCCTGTTTCATTTATTAGCTACGACTTAGAAGGAGATTTTCAGTGAAATGTCTGAGCCTCAGTTTTACTCTGCGGAATTATGTCTGGAATCTGATACTGTGCCGGAGTTGAAAGTACAAACCATCTGTGTCTAAAGGGCACTTAAATACGCCATTATTACTACCATGACACTCTTTCTAGGCTCTGAGATCTTCGTCTTCCTTCCTTTGCAGTCCGCCGCAGCCGTCGCGACGATTCTTCCCCCCGCCCATGCCGCTGTCCAAGCCAGGTGAGCCCCAGCCGCATTCTTTGCGTGGCGTTGTCTGTGTGCATGCATCTCTTACTCCGAATGACTTTTCAGATAAAAATCATACTCAGACTCCTGCTCCATGTCTGTGTGTCCTCACATATTCTTATGTCTGTCAGGAGCTAGAACTTTTGGCTCCTGATTTAAAGTAAGAGCAGGAAACAGTAGGCCTCTGTCACTGCCAGTTCTCTGGTCTCCGCGTCAGGTTCCTTGAGCTCCCTGTCCCTAAGGCTCTGCTTTGTGTGCAGCTCCCCGTAACTGTGCGGTGCCTGGGCGCTCCTTTACACATTAAATGGATCCTGCGTGTTCATGTATCTTGTTCTGATTTCTCTTTGTTTTCATCCTTTTCCCGCATTGCCCACATTCCCACCCCGCCCTGTGCTCATTCCCACCCTCTGTGCTGCTCATCTCCATCCTGCCTTCAGACCCTGAGGGAAAGGTTGAACTGGTGCGACTTCTCGTGCCTGGCTGTGTGAACGTGCACGTGTTGGACGCATTTTCTGAGCGCGCCGGTGTGCTGGCACCCTCTGCTGCTGCCACCTTCCCGGGTGACCCTGTGCCTCCTCTTCTCTTTCTGCTGGTTCCCAGCTGCCAGAGTGAGAGGGTGGGATGGTTAGTAGCTCAGTTAGCTCTGCCTAGGTGTAGAGCATCTGCAGGGGCTTGTCCTGAAGCCTGGCTGTCTGTGAAACGCCGACCTTCCTGTTTGCTACCTGAGCTGAACGCAGAGTTCAGACAATGACAAGATCCTGTCACATTGGCCTCAGAGAGATGTTAGGGAGCACCCTGTCCACTTGTGCCTCTTTCACCGCACCCTGGGGGTGAGGGCTGCTTCTGTTCCTTTATTCGGTGTCTTTCAATGAGTATTTTTAACTTTAAGGATTTTTACTTTTACATGGTTTTGTTTTTGGTTTTTAATGCTTCTGGTTTTGCTTTCTGACCCTTAGATGACTGCCAGAGTCAATAACACCGTTTTCCTCCTTACTAGCGTCACCAGCCCATGTGGAATTCAGCGGGGTGGGTGATGCCGACAGGCTACATGTGTGAGCAGTGCTGTTTCCTCATAAGGCCCCTTGAGCTCTGTTGTGTCAGGGGGTCCTCATACTACATTTCTGAGGTAGCAGGCTAAATATTATGATCTGCATTTTATAGATGAGGAGGCAGATGCCCAGACGGTAAGCGACTCAACCAAAGTCACGTAGCTCTTTAGTGGTTGAACAATAATTAGATCCCAAGTTACTGGACTCTCATCCAGAGTTCTCAGGTTTTGAGCAAAGAACCCTCTTTGCATTGCCAGATTTCAGAATGTCTGTGTTGTGTTTCAAGATGCCCATTATGTAGAATCTGAAATTCTTGAAATACTGGGCTTTGGCTAATGTATTTCATTATAATATACGGTTAAGAATATGGAATGTAAATCTGAAGAAAATGTGTAATGAGAGAGTTATAGAACCCTGTATTTAGAGGTCATACCTATGGTTCCCAAACTTGTCTGCACATTGGAATCACCTGGGGAGTTTTAAACCGCTCGGGACCGAATCCCAGCCCTAGAGATTGTGGTTTAATGGGCGGGGGTGCCGCCTGGGCTCTGCCATCTTTAACATCCCTGGGTGATTCCTATGGGCAGGGGTTCAGGAACCACTGGGCTGGAGGGTAGGTCTGTGCTCTCTTATCCCAGCTGTGTGAGGTACAGGGCCCTGGGAAAGGTTTTTAGTGGTTCTGTGAGCACATGCACTCTGCACCGAACCTGTTTTCTTATCGTTGGATGCAGTTGTTGAGAGGAAGGATCCTGACCCTCCCCTTTCCTTGTTCTCTGAATTTAGAGGTTCTGTCATAGTTGATGTTGAAGTTTCTCTGCGTCTTCATTGAAACCTATCCCCTGACTCTTGCTGCCTTTCCCAAGTGTGTCCTTGAAGACTGACATTCGAGAAGTGTATACTTTTACTGAGTAGACTTGGATCAGATTTTCACTTTTTCTAAACCTTTTAAAAGTTCCAGCCACCAAGTTAAACACCATGAGCAAAACCAGCCTTGGCCAGAGCATGAGCAAGTACGATCTTCTCGTTTGGTTTGAGATCAGTGAGCTGGAGCCTACGGGAGAGTAAGTCCAAGCTTCTCAACTTTTAAATAAGGCAAAGTGTTTGTTTATTTTTTTTTTAAGAAGAAAAAGGCAAAGTTTTTCAAAATTAGAAATTGTAATTTTGAGTCTGTCTTTCTATATTCAGGTTCATGAATCATTGTCAACTGTCAGACTCAGTTTTGAATTGAATTTTGGTGGTCTTGATGTTATGCTTTGAACCAGGTGTTTGTCAGAGAACTGGCTATTGGGTTGGCCAGAAAGGTTGTTTCGTTTTTTCTGTATGATGGCTTTAGTCGTGCTTGTTGTCTTTAACTTCATTCGGAACAATTTTGTTAGATTGTATTATGATAGCTGTCCTATCTGTGTGCGTTAAAAAAAAAGAATTGATCAAAATTGGTGAATTTTTGTGCAGCCATTAATACTTAATATTGAAGGTGGAAGAAGATACGTAACATTTTCGGCATATTATGCTTTATTACTTCAAGAAAGGCAAAAAACGCAACTGAAACAGAAAAAGGATTTGTGCAGTGTGTGGAGAAGGTGCTGTGACTGATGGAACGTGTCAGAAGTGGTCTGCTGTGGGGCGGTTTCATGCGTGGGAAGGTGATTAGCAGTGCACCCACTAGAAGCCAAGTAGCAGGAGATAGCTGACATACTCAAAGTGTCCAAATCAGGTTATTGGTGAAAATGAAAAATGTCTTTTATTTTACAGAAAAACCTAAATAGACTTTTTGGCCAACCCAATACTTAGTATAATAATTTACCTTCTTACTAGCAACAGCAAGCTCATGGTGACTGGCACTTTGTCAGGAGGGAAGACAACCTACATAGTGGGTTTATCAGCAGTAAAGCAAAGGGAGTCAGAAGCATTTTGCACATAATATATTGTCAAGACTTGTATTAGTAACCTCAGTGAGTATTTGCCTAGACCAAGGTTTCTCAGCGTTGGCACCGTTTGGGGCCGGCTAACTCTGCTGTCGGGGTTACCCTGTGTGTTGTAGAATAGCCACAATCACGGCTTCTACCCACTTTATGCCAGTAGCACCTCCCCTTCGGCTGTCACAACCAGAAGTGTCTTCAGGCATTGCCAAACATTGGACCATGCCCTAGGGAACAAAATCACTCCCAGTCGAGGACCATTGTCCCAGATCAGAATAAGCAGCATCAGCTCGCTTTCCCTGTATGAGCGAAAGTGGTGAATGTTGTTATTATTTACAGGTACCTCTAAAATACTTTTAGAAATAACACGAAAAAGGATCCCCTCCTGAAACAGAGGCAAGGGGCTCTGTTAGTTAATGCAGAGGGCAGGGGATGAATGTTACCCGATGATCCTCTTTGCATTGTATAAACGCTGAGTACCACCGCCACTGCGCTCATCTCCATGGGACAGTTACTGAGCTCCTACTCCGTGTGAGGTGTGGCTCTGTCAACCCTGTATGCAGTTGTCAGGGACTTTGCTTTAGGGAATATGACTTTGCATGACAGGTCTCTAATGTGACTGTAACTGGCATTATAAGAGAGAGGTGGTTACAGTAATGATTTCTACGGAGTTCATTTCTTCCTAATTCTCGTAAAATTATCCAGAATCTGAAATGATCTCTTTCCTCCTCACACTTGCCATTATGGTTACGCATTATCTGTGGAATACCTGTTAAGCAAGGGGCAGGGATGGAGTGAGGAGATGTTACTGTCCTTTGAGCACTTCAGTGTAGTAAGGATGAAGGGACAGACACGCGAAAAGGTTTACTAGATGCAGATGACCGCGTGACTAAATGCCCAGATGGCGAGAGAAAGACGTGGGGCGGAGTTTAGGAAAACAAAACCCCCTGGGGGCAGACCTGGTCGCCGAGGCGGCACTGGTCGGCAGGAACGTTCTGACTTCTGTCTCTTGCCTTTCTGTTTCCGTAGGTACATCCCAGCCGTGGTTGACCACACAGCAGGCTTGCCCTGCCAGGGGACATTCCTGCTTCACCAGGTACCAATAGGGGGCAAACGAGGGCCCAGGAGGAGGCACAGGAATGAGAGTCTCGAATAAGAAACATGACTCTGAATAGCTGCTTTTCCTTTTCATTTCGAAGGGGTTTAGACGTGGGGGGACATTGTCCTGTTCTTTCTCATTTTCTTTTTTTGTATGTTTGTTTTTAATGTTTCTTCCTCAGACCTTAGCTTACACATACCTTTGCTTTTATGTATAAATATAACGAAGAACTATTTTGATAAAAGGTTTTGCTTCATTCAGTTACTATAATTTGTTCATTTTCCATGTCATTTCATAAAACTTTCATTTTGTGATGTTTGGAAACTGCTTTCACAGCAAAAGTTCTTGATGGAGATAGAGGATGAAGGTTTCAGTGGACGAAAAGTCTGGCCATGAAATGTAGGAACGTAGCTGTGGACAGAACAGCCGGGGGTCTCATGCTCTGACATACAATCTGGGCATCTCTTCTTAAAGCCGTAGCAGAACCTGGCTCTTCCTCAGTCCCTGACCTATATCCCGTTGCTTAGAATAACAGTGTGGACAGCACATTGCCCCTCGCTCTCCTTACCCCTCTCTCCTGCCTTTCCTGATACCGAACAATCCAGAAAACGACAAACGAGAGGAAATAACAGTTTGTCCTAGCTGAAATAAAACCCTGCTCCATTATCTAGGGCATCCAGCGAAGGATCACAGTGACCATTATCCACGAGAAGGGAAGTGAGCTCCATTGGAAAGATGTTCGTGAGCTGGTGGTAGGTGAGTGCATTCTGTCAGCTCAGGACGGAGCCAGGCTTTGTAGAGATTAGATTCTTCCTGTTGGGCGCCCAGGGAACGTGTGAGACTGGACTGGAGAACACAGGGGCCGTGAGGTTGAGCTACGCCTTTTTCTCGGCGCCATCATGAGGGACACGTTATTCTGCCGTTACTTCACTCGGTTACCGGGGGAGTGGTTCTGTGCCAGAAGTCTGCGCACTGTGCGCTTGCCCTTCGTCTGAAGAGACAACATGTACATGCACAAAGCAGTTCGACACATAAGGACCGAAATGAGAGCAAGTGGAAAGGATCTGAATAGGTTCCAGGGAAATTAGAGGGGATTTGTTTTGTGTTCCACACGTAAACATTTAAAGTAAGGAAGTCAGGAATATGTCTAACATGCAGATGGCTGGCAACCCATAGGCAGAGAGGAGAAGTTAAACTAAGGGGTAGTGAGGGGAAAAAGTGGCTAAACAGTCTGACCTTCAGAATAGTATGGCAGGGGTTCTGAGCCTTCTCTTGCCTTCAGCCCTTTGACAGTGGTGAAGCCTCAGAATTATGGGTTTGTTTGTTGTTTTTTTAAAGATTTTATTTATTTATTTTTAGAGAGAGGGAAAGGGAGGAGGAAGAGGAGAGAAACATCAATGTGTGGTCACCTCTCACACGCCCCCTATTGGGGTCCTGGCCTGCAACTCGGGCATGTGCCCTGACTGGGAATTGAACCAGCAACCCTTTGGTTTGCAGGCCCGCCCTCAATCCACTGAGCCACACCAGCCAGGGCAGAATTATGTTTTTAAATGTAGAAAATAAAGTATTTAGGATTATAGGGGGAACTAATAATATTGAAACAGAATTGTTAAAATACTGAACAAATTTGTAACCTAAGCTCTTCTGTATTGCTGCATTAAGCAGTAGATTGAATTTCTATAGTTTCAAACTGGAGATGAATGTGAAGATATTTTATATTAGTGTGTTATGAAAGCATCTGTGATCTCTACTGGGGATGGAGTCATAGGTACTGCTGATTCTCCTGTGACTTGTCCCCTCCCTTCATGATTGAAGGAAATGCTGAATTTCAGTTAGAAGTTCATGAAAATAAAGTTGGAATTTTTTCCTACTCATATCCATGGACATTTTGAATTCTGTCCATAGACCCCTTCGGGTGTCTGTGGACCAGGTTGAACCCCTGGAAGGAAAAGTGTACTCTCTCCTGTTTGGGACAGTAGTTTTGAAGCTTTTTCAAAATGAATACTTATATGAAACACTGTTACACGAAACTGAAGAGATGCTTTCTCTTTAAAATGTGCCCATGTCCTGGTTTCTGCATTTCTTTCAGGCCGGATTAGGAATCAGGCCGAGGTGGATGAAGCTGCAGTGGATGCCATCCTCTCCCTAAATATCATCTCTGCCAAGTACCTGAAGTCTTCCCACAACTCCAGCAGGTGGGCGCCCTCAGGAGTGCGATGAGTCGGCCCTGCAGGCTAGTCGATGCACTGTTAGATTCCTCATTCGTTAGTGACTCCCACTTAGGTGAAGAAACTAATTCCCTTCTCACTTCAAAAGTCCTATTTCTTCTCCCACCCCCACCCTGCTCCCCCAAATAAGTACATAAATAACGGGGGGTGTGTGTGATTAGTGACCCTCAGAGAATGGAAATGTTCTTTCCCGTGTGCAGTAGATGCAACACGGGGAAAGAGGAAAAACAGAAGAAGAACGCTATCGGCATGCTTGCAGCGGTGTGAACAGTACAGACTCAGTACTGCTGAGGCCAAAAGTTCTGTCTGTGAAGTGGTGGCTGTGGAGAAGGCCTCCTCAATCCCAGGTGTCCTGGAAACGTGACCTCCTGGGGCGGCGAACCCTCCTGGGTGTAGTTGTTGCTGCTGCCAGTATAGGCCGCCTTTTAATTTTAAATTAGTTTTCCTTAAAATTCCACTTTGAATCAGTTGGTGACAGACACTGCATAAAGTACATAACCATTCCACTTTTCTGTGTCAAACTGGAAATTATCTGCTGGGCCCTCTTACCTCCCCAGGAAGGGAGCTCCGCCATTGTGCACGGCGATCCGTTTTGTTACGTAGTTACGGGCTGGGAAGGCAGCACGTGTGTTCTGACGTGGGCTTAGAATGCTGCCTTTGCATTGTGGGGCTTCTCCGTGCTTGTCTGCTCTTGAAGAACTTGCTCCCAGCTGTATTGGGAAGAGGGAGAGGAAAAAGAAGAGAATAACAAGAAACAGAATTAGAAGTTTGGGCCAGGATTAAATTTTTTCCCATTATTTCCTTATGTCATAGTTTTGCATAGGAAGGAGGAAAAAGAAACAAGCATCTGCTTTTTGCCTGTAGGGGTCGCTGGCAGCGGCTGTGGACAGAGCGGGCAGAGGTTCGAGAGGGTGTGTGTGCACGGGGATGAGCGGCAGAAACGGGGAAGGAAGCGTCGACCCTCCCTGGCCTAAAATCCTGAGCAGCATTCTCTCAAGGCAGCACTGACTCATAATGTTTTGAATTCTGCTAGATGTTCACAGCAGATAATCAGCGGCATTCACCACATTTTCTTTGCAACTATGAGACGTATATGGTAAATTTCCCTAGGGTACCTAGCAAAATACACGGTGTTAGGTTGAAATGCTGGTTGTGCTGAACTTGCCTACGTTAGAATAACCTTCAGAAATCCTTTCTTACGTGCCCAGCAGCGAGTCAGATGCTGTAGGAGAAGATTTCAGCTTTGATAGAAGCAGCTTGTCTTTCATGATAGAAGCTTAGTGTTAATCAAAAAAGTTGACTAAATCAAGAACACTTTAAATATTTTTGTTTTAATTTAAACTATGTAAATGTACATTAACTTGTCAAGCTCTTGCTGTCGGGCCAAGGCGTTTTCTTCAACTGTAGGGGCATTTATTGGATGTCTGGTTGTCTTTCTTGCAAAACCACATCTATTATTCATTGTCTGTGATTTTCAATTTGGTGGAGCAAGAACTAGAAACCTGTGAAGAAAATCTCAGTGCTGACTTCTGGTCAAGATGCCAGCATAGGTAAACATGGCTCACCTCCTCACACAACCACCTCAGAATTACAACTAGATTACAGGACAGTCTTCACTCAGAACTGTCAGAAGTCAAGTTGAATCTAAGTCCAACAACTACAGAATTAGAGACACCACATCCATCCAGATTGGCAGGAGGGGCAGAGACGTGGAACGAGCTGGTCTCACATCCACATGTGGTAGATAAAAATTTGGGAGGGATATCTCAGGAGCAAGGAGTCCCAGCCCCACACCAAGTCCTCCAGCCCAGGGTTCCAGTGCCAGGAAGATAAGTCCCCACAACTTTTGGTTGCAAAAACCATCATGGATTGAGTCAGTGGAAGAAACTTCTGGAGTCCCAAAGAGTTCCCCTTAAAGAGCCCGCACAGACTTACTCGGATCCACTCCCTGTGTGCTCCAGCACTGGGGCAGCAGCTTAAAAGGCACCAGTAGCATACAGGGGGGAACCAAAACGTCGGGATCCAGGTTGGAGCTGGGGGACAGTTTTCTTCCGGACAGAAAGGTGGGAAGAGGCCATTGTCTCTTTTCAGAGCCCTCCCCTGACAGCCAGAGCCAGCAAGTGGGTGCCATATCCGAGACCCCATCATCCTGGCTAACACTGCCCTGCTCTGGAGATCACAAGACTCCGAGACTTTGTCCTACCCAACTCACGGGCCAACCCAAACTGTTAACCCCGACTTCTCCATGTGAATGGCTGGTTTGGGCTTAGGCTTCACGTCTTCCTAAATTTTATCAAACAGTCAACAGCTGCCTTGGTGAGCCTCTACTCCTGTGCCTCTTGTTAAGTGGCCCAGGCCTGGCACTAGTGGCGGCCAGCCTAGATTCACAGCTTGGCTTTGCCTGGGAATCTCGAAGCCCAGCACAAGTAGCAGCCATCTCAGATTGATTTAGAACTCATGCAGTGTGGCCCTGGGAAGAACACAGGTGGGGTCTGACCTTGGCCTGTATCACCCAGGAAACTCCAGGGCCTGCACACCCAGTGGTCAGTGGTACAGTCCATGTTGGAGCATCATTACCCTACTCCTACACAGCTGATCCTCCTTGGAGGGCAGAGGTTGCAGGTCAGCCCTTGCAGCTGATTGGCCTGAGAAAATCCCTCCCACTGATTTGCCAACAGCAACCAAGGTTCAACTACAAAAGGAGGTGTACTCAGCCCACACAAAGGGCTCACCTCAAGTACCCAGCTTCGGTGATGGGGAAGCTGTGCCACTGGACCCTACAGGACACCTGCTATATTAGGCTACGCTACCAAGACAGGGAGTCATAGCACCTCTACCTAATACATAGAAACACATATAGGGAGGCTGCTAAAGTGAGACACATGGCCCAAATGAAAGAACAGATCAAAACTCCAGAAAAATATCTAAATGAAGATAAGCAACCTGTCAGATGCAGAGATCAAAACACTGGTTATAAGGATGCTCAAGGAACTTAGTGAGAACCTCAGCAGCATAAAAAAGATCCAGTCAGAAACAAAGGAGGACAACTGTACTTGAACAACAATTTAAAAAAAGGATACATTAATTGAAATAAAGAACAATTTATAGGGAAACAACAGTAGAGTGAATGAAGCCTAGAATGAAATCAATGATTTGGAACATAAGGAAGCAAAAACCAGACAATCAGAGCAACAAGAAGAAAAAAGAATCCAAAAAAACGAGGATGGTGTAAGCAGCCTCTGGGACAACTTCAAGTGTTGTCATCATAGGAGTACCAGAAGGAGAAGAGAAAGAGCAAGAAATTGGAAATCTATCTGAAGAAATAGTGAGAGAAAATTTCCCTAATTTGGTGAAGGAAATAGGCAAGTCCAGGAAACACAGAGAGACCCAAACAAGATGGATGCAAAGAGGCCCGCCCCAAAACACATAATTAAAATGCCAAAGGTTAAAGATAAAGAGAGAATCTTAAAAGCAGCAAGAGAAAAGCACTTAGTTACCTACAGGGGCATTCCCATAAGACTGTCAGCTAATTTCTTAAAAGAAAGTTTGCAGGCCAGAAGGGATTGGCAAGGAATATTCAAAGACATGAAAAGCAGGGACTTACAGCCAAGATTACTCTATCCAGCAAAGCTATCATTTAGAATCAAAGGACAGATAAAGAGCTTCCCAGACAAGAAAAAACAGAGTTCATTATCCCTATACCATTATTCTATGAAATGTTAAAGGGACTTATTTAAGAAAAAGAAGATCAAAGTATGAACAATAAAATGGCAGTAAATACATATCTGTCAACAACTAAATCTAAAAAACAAACTAAGCAAACAAGTAGAACAGAGACAGAATCACTGATACAGAGAGCATTTTGGTGGATGCCAGATGGGAGGGGAGTGGGGGAGAATGGGTGAAGAGGTGAGGGGATTAAGAAGTACAAATAAGCAGTTACAGAATAGCCATGGGGATGTAAAGTACAGTGTAGGACATAGAGTAGCTAAAGAACTTACGTGCGTGACCCATGGACACGAACAATGGTGGGGGGATTTCCTGAGGGAATAAGGGGCGCTAGGTGGAGGGGAGCAAAGAGGGGAAAATTAGAACAAGTGTAATCAAAATATAATTCTTTTAAATCATCAGTGCCAAATCTTTTGTTGTTATTCTCTTTTACATTGACCTCACCTACACTTTACTGTGTTTTACACAACTCACCATTATCAAATCTTTTTAAAACGGTCAATTGATTTTTACACTTGGTTGTGATTCACACTGAACAAAATTTCTTTTTGCCCTCGTGTCTCATTGATTTGCCTAATATTTAACTACATTAGATTATTACATTAACATATAACTGCATGAACAGGTTTGGGACCAAATATTACTGATACTTGATAAGCTTACAGCTCACCTCTTTGGAACAAATAGTCTGAATATAGAGAAAAGTCTCTAGTTTTGAATATTCAGTGGGAAATGGACATCAGTCTTTATATTTTAGGGACATGGAAAACGTAAGTCAATGTGGTAAGTTACTACATGGAGTTCGGTTAAGACAACTTGTGTTCTCTTTGCCTAGGGTTTAATGTTCACAGTTGAGCTTACAGAACTGCAGTTTGGGTGGGTTATGTATGTGAGTTAGAGGGCTTTTCTGATACATTGATACCGGAGTGTGACTCACAAGGCTCATCACTCCTTTCCCTCCAAGTCCTGCACGCACGTTACTTACCGTGTTCTCCCCTCACTGACTTGTTTCCCCTTGATCCACGGCAGCTTCCTACCATTTCCAAAGCTTAGTCCCCTCCGAAAGGGATGTTAGTGGAGGCCGTCTCCATATTCCCTCCTGTGCCCAGCGTTTTCTGTAACTGCACGTCTCCGGAGAGGGACCCATGTCATTGTCGTAATTCCTCTATAAGTTGTGTGCCATGGAGTTCTCTGCTAATTGTCCCCTTGAATTTTGCTTAACAGCAAATTTTCTTTTTTATATATTTTTTTCTCTTCTACTTTCCTCTCTTGTGTTTTTTTTTTTTATTTTGCTTCACTAACAAAAGCTTTTTTATATTTTTGCAGGCTCTTTCTTGATAAGGATATTCCTAGGTATTTTCTGTTCGCTTTTTGCACATAGAGATTCTCGTTTATTGATGCTTTATGTCTTGTGTTGCTTTGATTGCTATTTTAATTCAGTGTCTCCCCCGCGCAAATCTCAGCAAACCTGGAACAGAGAGAAGCTGTTCTGCACCTGCTGTGCCCTGGGCTTTCTGGTGTGTGCAGAATTCCACATACACCTTCTTGAAGGGTTTGTGTGACTCTTCATTATTTTCTCATCCCATTTACTGAACTTGTCCGTTTTATTCTTGTGCCCGTCCGGGTTTTCCCTTCTACATCACAAAATAGAATGTTACTGCCCTCATTTTGTAGAGAATCTCAGGCTTTGTTTTCTCTTCTCTTAGTCTGCTGTCTGTCAAAAGCTTGAAAAGTTTGTTTCTCTGTATGTAGCTTTGCATAATCATTACCGTTTTTTCTTTGTTTTTGTCCTAAGTGGTAGTGGAGACCAATTTAGCTATTTGGGTAGCTGAGTCTGTGAGAAATAGTTTTATTGTTAAACTTTTCTCCTGTCGGGGCTGCTTGTCTCATCATCTGTTTACTTTCTTCTTTTGAATATAAAAAAACGGTGAAGGAAAATTTTCCCATCTCTCTCTGTATTCAATTTAGGGAAGAAAAAAAAGGATACATGGCAATATGGCCTAAAATGCATTAATGTTTTTTTTTTTTTAAAGACACACACACACACACACACACACACACAACCATTGTTCAGACATTTGAGAAATCCATTTGAGATCATTTTCTAACCACGGTAAGAGCCATACAGAAAACCACGTCTCCAGATTTAGCCCTGTGTCTAACTCTAAATTCTCTTGTTAGCTGATTCAGTTGACACTTCTCACCTGTCTTGATTGTATTTCTTACAACCACCTGTCAAAAATTGCCATTTTTGGTGGGTATTTCAAAAGAATGTGCTGCAGTAATGCCCAAGCACCAAACAAAACCAAACCAAAAAGAAACCACTCCCCCTCCACACACATACACAATACCAGAAGATTTCAGTGGAGTCAAAAATTCCTTTATGGGCCCTGGCTGGTGTGGCTCAGTGGATTGAGCATCAGCCTGTGAACCAAAAGGTCACCCGTTTGATTCCAAATCAGGGCACATGCCTGGGTTGCAGGCCAGGTCCTCAGTTAGGGGGTGTGAGAGGCAACAAGAGATCAGTGTTTCTTTCTCTCCCTCCCTTCCCCTCTCTAAAAATAAATAAAATCTTTAAAAAGAAAGAATGCAATGAAAATATATATATACATATATATACACACACACATATATATTTTTTTAATTCCTCTATGAGCCCTGGCCGGGTAGCTCAGTTAGCACATGGTCCCTATTCATTAAGGTTTCAAGTTTGATCTCCAGTCAGGACCCACAAAGGAATCATCCGTTGAATGCATAAATAAATGGAGTAACAAACTGATGTTTCTCTCTTCCTCTCTCTCTCCCCCTCTTATCCCCTCCGCCTCCCCCTTCCTCTCTCTTAAATCAGTCTTTAAAAATTCCTTTACTTTAGGCAGATTTCTACCAGTGAAATTTTCTCCTTAGGTTAAGGGAAAACCTGAAAACAAAAATGTGAAGAGGTTTTCCTACACAAATTTAAAACATCTGCCTCATTTGAAAGAGTCCTGAAGCCTGAAACCCTGGTGGTGGGAGGGGCCAGGGCGTGGTTTCAGACTGCAGGCAGCTGGGAGAGGAACGCCTGTCAGGGTCTCCGCCCTCTGAGAAGGGGGTCCTCCCACTCAGCAGGGGTGTGTCCAGACCTTGTGACGTGTCAGGTGAGGGCCCCTGTTACCTCCACAAACAGGTGGGATGAAAGAGCAGTCTGGTGGCAGAGCCCGCAGTGGCTCCGCCGAGGTAGTGGGATTGCCACCCAGTATTGCATTTGTCTCAGACCAAATTGAAATGAAGACCTGATCAAAGCAGGGCATTGTGGATGCATAAAGCGTTCTGGGCTGAGTCCGGTGAGCTCAGGCGCCGTGGGAAGGCTTCCATTGTCGTTTGTCGTGGTTATTATTTGGGTCTCTTGGTTGTTTTCTCCATCTTTGTCACGTTGGTTGTGTCTACATTCCTGTAGTGGCCTTGTGGAGAATTTTCTCAATGCGCACACGCTGCCTGAAAAACTAGTTGTTTTAAGAAAGCATCAAGTACTTCAAGAAGACTCAGATCTAGAAGCAGCTACAAACTGAAATAAATGACCAGGCTTCACACACCGGCACTTGGAGGATGGGGAGTTCTTTTAGAAGTGGGTTGTTCTCTCTGTATCGTTTCTAGAGAAAGAGTCCTGGGAACAGTTTAGAGATAAGAAATGCCCGCTATTTGTCACAGGAAGCCTGGAACAGCCCGGTGGGAAGGAGGCAGGAGGACGGTATGGCGCGGGGAACAGGTGTCTAAGACTTCGGTTGAATCGGGGGAGGTGCAGGACACGTGCAGAGAGCTAGTGGCGGTGGGAAGTCCACGCTGCTGGGGTGACGAGGTGTCTCCCCCAGCACTGGTCTCTGGGGTCCGAGAGGGAGCCTGAAGAGCACTGGGAGATGGTCTGCAGCGCTGCTTCTGCTCAGCCCCATGCTTCAGATGAGACGTGCGGGGCTGGAGGGTAATGTCGGGTAGGGTCTGTTGTTTCACCCGTGGCGAGAAAGAAAGCTGTTAGAACAACTTCTAAAATGCTACAGTGTCTGTTAAATCATGCTTCTAGTTATTTAAATGTAAGATTGACTTTCGAGTGAATTTTTTTGGAAAACTGACAAATAATAGTTGGCTAGCTTTGTGATTAAAAATCATTTACTGAAACATCAGCTAAGAATAACCTCTTGCTCTTTTATTTAAAACAAGGTTGTCTATACTTTTTCCTTCATGAATTCTCCCAAATAGGTTTGTGACATTTCTGAGGCTCAGCATTACTGGATTGTGGTATGAAGGCTGCATCTTATAAATTACTGAGTATTTGCTTCCTGCTGTCAGATGAGTGTACTTAGTTTTTCTTTTTCTTTCAGTTTTTGTCCATACTCACTTACCCTTTCCATCTTAAACCCTTTGGTTAATCTCACTGTTTTTATGTTTTAGGCAGAGGAGAAGCAGACTCGTTCCCACCACCACCCAAAAATAGCATAGCTAAGTGTCCTTGACGATGGGTGGGGGCGGGGGTGGTTACCTTTTCTCCCAGGAGCTAAAGGTTCCACTCTGCTATTGGATTTCAGTAAGCTGAAAATGTTGATTGGCATACGATCCTGTAATGTTACTGACAATGACAGTTTCTGGACTTAAGTGACTTCACCTTCTTTTGGATGACTCCTTGCCTTTCTGACCTTAGGACCTTCTACCGTTTTGAGGCCGTGTGGGACAGCTCCCTCCATAACTCCCTTCTTCTCAACCGAGTAACACCCTACGGGGAAAAGATCTACATGACCTTGTCGGCCTACTTAGAGGTGAGGAGACCCAGAACTTGAGTGGCTACAAACAGGCAGCCCTGAACGACGGGCAGGTTGCCGCAGAAAATGGGTAGGAGAGACTCCACTGACCTTTCCCCCTCCACATCCTTGAGTTACTTACTTTATTATACTTCGCTGGGTGTTCTGATTATCTTAGGTCTGTTCCTAGTCTCTATTTAATCAGAAAGGCACATGCCTTTCCTTACAGCTTTAGCTTTAGTAGCCCCGTCTTCCAAGACGTGTGATTTTAAGAAGACTTCACCCCCTGCTTTTGTGGTGTTGAGTGGAGCCTAGTAGTGGCTCACAGTACAGACCCTGGAACAGCCTGTGTGAGACCAGACCCCCCTGCTGCCGGCCACCCTCTGCATGTCCTTGGTCAAATGGCTTCATCGCGCTGTGCCTCGATTTCCTCATGTCTTACGGGGGGACAGTAATAGCATTTAGCACAGGAAGTTGTTGTGATGTCATGTAAAAGGATTTGGAACAGTGCTTATGTGATACATATTAGCCATTGTTAGAAAAAACTTTGAAAAACCTCTGAAAACTAAATGTATCTGCAAGGAACGCCACCCAATCTTGCCCATATTATCCCTGGCGTGGCTGTTGAAATATCTGGTAGAGCCGAAATCCTCCAGTCGCCACGTCAGGGACCAGCGTTCCGAACGTGGCGGTGCGCAGACTTGTCACAGATGCTCTCTCTGCCTCTCACGGAGCCCACTCCCGTCTGCTTGCAGCTGGATCACTGCATCCAGCCGGCCGTCATCACCAAGGACGTGTGTATGGTCTTCTATTCCCGGGATGCCAGGATCTCGCCGCCACGCTCCCTGCGCAGCCTCTTCGGCAGCGGCTACTCCAAGTCACCGGACGCGTAAGTTTTTGAGACGGGTTTAGCTTCCAGCTGGTTTGCCCAGAAACGAGTCAGCAGAGCCTTAGGTATCCCTGGCTTGCTGTTCCCGGGGTAGTTTACAACCTGTAAGCCATTCTGGCGCTGACGCCTGCAATGCAGTGACTTGAATGTTGACGTTTAATGAAATAATGAATGAGTTAAGGAAAGAAGGGAGGAAGATAACATTGTGAACACTTCCAAAATGGTCTGCAAGGACTGAATTTTTTTACAACAAAATGTCACCATTATTCTAACATTACCAGTGGGATTTCTCTTCTTTTAAAGATTTATTCTTTTTTAAGATACACATAGATATATCAATAATAACACAACGAATACCTATGCATGACAGCCAGCATAAAATATAAGTATTACTAATAAAATAGAAGGTTCAGTGCCCCTCCCTAATTGTTCCACCCAGAGTTCGATGTTTATCACTTCGTTCTAGTTGGACTTTCCCCTCTCCTCCTCTCTTGCAGTAAGAAAAGGTACATTTTAAAGTTTTTATATTTATATTATAAGCTGTCTAGTTTAATCATGCAACTTTATTCATCCTATTAAAATGTTCAAAAGATTGAGATGAGAACAGATGTAGGATGTAGGAAAAATGTATACTTCTTAAGTTCAGAGTAGGAAAAAAGTAAGATACTTGTATTTGAGGGTGAGTTGCAGTCCCTACAGAGGAGACAGTGTTTTTGCAGGGGTGTCCAGCCTTCTGGCGTCTCTGGGCCACACCGAAAGAAGAAAAGTTGTCTTGGGCCACACATTAAATACATTGCAACATGTAATCACAAAAAAATCTCAATGTTTTAAGAAAGTTTACGGTTTTGTGCTGGGCCACGTTCATAACTGCACGTGGCCGCATGCGGCCCACGAGCCACAGGTTGGACCCCCGATAGTAGAGAGAAGTGAGGTTTTCCCGTTTCTGTGCTGTGAGATATTAAGCGATTGTTTGTTTTAATTCAAATAGCAATCGAGTCACTGGAATTTATGAACTCAGTTTATGCAAAATGGCAGACACAGGTAGTCCAGGTAAGATCTTATGGGTGGGGGACATGATAGTTGTCTCTGCGTGAGTTTGGAGTGTCTTATGCCCCAAGTCTGCCCTACCCATGTGGGGTAGATGGAAACTTTTTAAGGCACCACGCATATTTTACAAGCCATGATTTTGGTCTGGAACTTATCTTTTTCTGAGTTACAACACTTCAGTTCATGACATACAATACAGTTATAAAAACTTTATCAAGTTTTGGCAATATAAAAACTTGATAATGTTTTTATAATTGTATCAAACAAAATGTTTACCAAGCTCTGAAATATTATTTACATATTCAGGTGTATTAGAATGAATTTGGCTTGGGAAGCTTCATAAATGTTTTGATGCCCACCTTAGTCCCAAAGGTGATTTGGCAGTTTCCCTGTACCAGTGATGTCAAAGCAGAATTTGAATGGCCTGCTCTCAGGAACACAGACGAAGTTGAACTTTTGTTCTTTTTGATATCTCTTTGGGCTTCTTTTCCTTCAACTTGGTGGCCTTAAGCAGAACTTTGGATTTTTTTTGTTTTTAAACTGGGACATAGACAAAAGTCAGGGCTTTTTTCTGTTTGTTTAAGATTTTATTTATTTATTTTAGAGAGAGGGGAAGGAAGGGAGAAAGAGAGGGAGAGAAAGATCAGTTGGCTGCCTCTCAACCCGGGCATGTGCCCCAACCAGGAATCGAACCAGCAGCCTTTCGGTTTGCAGGCCAGTCTCAATCCACTGAGCCACACCGGCCAGGGCAAAAGTCAGGGTTTTTAAAAAAGACATTTGGTGAATATGAATTGGAATCATTTTAGAGAGCATACATGGAAAGAACTCAGGGCTCACGGGTAAGGTTTATATTTTTAAAAATGAAGACTTTGAGTATGAATCTGAATCCCAGTAGCAACTAATTATTGTGTCCAGGGAGTTTCTGGAGGGATTTTTGAAATTAACATAAATTCATTCCTTTTATATGTAAAAGCAGTTTAGCATTTTTAAAAAGTAATGTGGCCCTGGCTAGAGTAGCTCAGTGGATTGAGCTCAGGCCTGTGAACCAAAGAGTCGCCGGTTTGATTCCCAGTCAGGGCACATGCCTGGGTTGTGGGCCAGGTCCCCAGTAGGGGGTGTGCGAGAGGCAACCACACATTGATGTTTATCTCCTCCTTTTTCTCCCTCCCTTCCCCTCTCTAAAAAATAAATAATAAAATCTTTAAAGAAAGTAACGGGAGACGACGGGGGTTAAAGCCACCTGTCATCCACCCTTCTAACCAAACTACTTAAAAGTGGGGTGTGGGGTGTATGTATGTGCATGTATGTGGTCCCTTCCCACTTTTTTCATACAGGTGTATTTTTATATATTTGGCACCATAGTGTACAGACTATTTAATCTTCTCTGTATTTTCCCTTAACATGATAACTTTTTCTCAAGTTGCATTGCAGTTTTCATAATTGCCAAAGACTATAAAACTCAGTTTTAAAAGAAATTCAGAGAGTTGCTCTGGGGAGAGGGTGATGAATTGTTATTAATATTTCGAGACCAAATCTGTCTTAGTTCACCATGTATGTGAATTATTCATTCATTTTGAGGTAAAATTGAGATTGAATTTTTCTGAAAAAGAGTTGTTTCCCCTTGTCTCAGGCATGCAGAGGAGGAGAAGAAAAGTCTTGGATACATCGGTGGCCTATGTGCGGGGAGAAGAGAACTTGGCCGGCTGGCGGCCCCGTGGAGACAGCCTCATCCTGGAGCACCAGTGGGAACTGGAGAAGCTGGAGCTCCTACACGAGGTAGCCCAGGGCAGGAGCGCCCAATGTCAGCCATCCAGTCCCCGCCTCTGTGTGATCTGGCTTTTCAGTTCTGATCCCGGTGAGGCATGACACCGGACTTACAAATCCTAATGAGCTTTGTGTTTGCCGATTTGTGTGTGTTGTTGTTCTTAGGTGGAGAAAACCCGCCACTTCCTGCTGCTGCGTGAGAGACTTGATGACAGCATCCCCAAATCCCTGAGCGACTCGCTGTCCCCCAGCCTGAGCAGCGGGACCCTCAGCACCTCCACCAGCATCTCCTCTCAGATCTCAACCACCACCTTCGAGAGTGCTATCACACCCAGTGAGAGCAGTGGGTACGACTCAGCAGACATCGAGAGCCTGGTGGATCGAGAGAAAGAACTGGCCACCAAGGTTCGAAGCCCCTCCCTTGGCTGAGCATTTTCCCAGTGAGACTGTCCGCTGACTGTCAGTTCCATGTTCATCTTTCCTAGAGGGCCTCAGTTTCGTGGCCTGTGCTAACACTGTGAATGTAGAAATAACTTGACACTCAGTTTCTGCCCTTAATAAGCTTGCAGGCAAGTGGTGACAAGCATGTGGTAGAGGTGTATGTCTAGGAATTGTGGGAGCCAGAGGAGAGGCCCCCCGGGGGGGGGGCACTTGTGAACGACCTTGGAAGGATGTACAAGGAGGGAGCCAGCCGTCCCTCGTAGTCGGTGTGGGAGTCCCGTGGGGGGGCCAGAGATGGAGTTAGCAAGGGGGGCCAGGGCATCGTAAAGGGTCTGCGCACCATTCTAAAGAGTTTCCAGTGCCTTGGGAGTAATGTGGAAGTATTTTAAACAGGTTTATGTTTTAGAAAGACTTCTCTGGCAGCATTAAAGAGGGTGGATTTGTGGTAAAGAGAGAGACTAGAGACAGAAAAATCTCTTTACTGCAATAACGCAGATGAGAAATGATAAAGGCTTTTATCTGAGACAGGTGTGTGGAATGAAGAGGAAGAAGGGTCATGCTGGAGATGCTTGGGAGTTAGAATTGGCACTCCTTGTGTCCTGGACGTGGTGGGAGAAGGCGGAGGGGTCGTTGAGGATGACTCCCAGGCAGATGAGAGGGACCTAGTGTCTGTCTTGTTTTAATAATCAAACGGTGGTCTAGTTGATTTAGGAAAATAGGTCCATCCAGAAGTCTCCATGCCTTTCAGTGCCTGGGCAAAACAGGAATGAAAGGGATGCTATTGCATTCTCAAGCACTTCCGAGCCATGGTGTTGAAGTATTCACTTTTATAGGCTGGAGAATGACTTGTTTACCCACTCATTTTATCTTTTTTACTAGGCATGTACAGGCTTCCTTGCTGTATGTTTAGTTAATTTCTAGAGCTGTTGAGCAGCATCTGACCTCCACTGAGGGTCTTAGGCTTGTGATTTTCCCGTCCTGCCTCGCATTCAGGGCTTCGTTTAATTACTGAAACTTGCACTGCCCCTTTCTCTTCCCTAGTGCCTGCAACTTCTCACCCACACCTTCAACCGAGAATTCAGCCAGGTGCACAGCAGCATCAGCGACTGTAAGGTGAGCGGCTCGGACTCTCTGTCCCCGGCTTACGCTGCTTTTAGGTGGCTTGATGTGGTTATAGCGTGGTATTTGAGGGTGTATGGCATACCTGCTGTTGTATCTGATTGTTCAGAACACCGGGCTCTGAAGAGAAAAGTACGCACCTGTGTCTCTTAGAGTGATTATCAGATGGGAACTATTTTGGCTTTTTCCTGAATCCTCTGGAGAATATTCTGTAGGGGGTGATGTGTTAGAGGATGATAGGGCACAGGAAGTCCCGAGGTTCTTGGTGGCATAAAATTCTGTTGCCTTCCACAAAGAGTGAGGTGAACACTTTAAAGAACTTCTGGGTCATGCACTCTGTTCTAATCACCTTGACCTTTTTGCTGTTTCTGAAGATACTTGAAGCTCATTCCTGCTAGGGGGTCTTTGTAACCTTGTGTTCCTTTGCCCAGAGTAGTCTTCTCCCAGATGTTCCCGTGATTGGCTCCTTTGTGTATTGCCTTTTTCAGTTCAGATTATGTCAACTTAGCAGCTCAGCGTGAAGCCAGCAGCTCCCTCACACTTTCTAAACTCTTCCCCTGCTTCACTTCCTGCTGTAGCACTTACCACTGCCCAACGCTCCGTACTGTGTATGTCGACTGGTTTATTGTCTGCCTTCTCCACCGAGAAGGTCGGCTCCGGCGGGGCCTCTCCCCTGCTCTTAGCACAGTGCGTGTTGTCTGTGCGAGAGCTCGGCTCACACAGACAGAGCCCTTCCATCAATGCAGGAGGCCAGTGGCAGTATCAAAAGCCAGCCTTGCCTCTTGTAGTGTCTTGATTCTGACACTCAGGCCATAACATACTTACTTTTTTAAAATTAAATACTTTTGAATTGTATTGCTGTTCAAGAACAATTTTCTGCCTTTTCCCCCACACCCCTCCTCACCACCCCAGCCACCCTCCCCTCGTTTCTGCCCCACCTTGTTTCTGTCCGTATGTGCTTTGTAGTTGTTCCTGTAAACCTTCACCCTTTTCCCTCCATTATCCCCTCCCCTCTCCCCTCTGGTTACTGTCAGTTTGTTCTTAATTTCGATGTCTTTGGTTATATTTTGCTTGCTTGTTTGTTTTGTCAATTAGGTCCCAGTTAAAGGTGAGATCATATGGTATTTGTCTTTCACCGCCTGGCTTATTTCACTTAGCATAATGCTCTCCAGTTCCATCCATGCTGTCACAAAGGGTAGGAGCTCCTTCTTTCTTCCTGCTGCATAGAATTCCATTGTGTAAATGTACCATAGTTTTTGGATCCACTCATTTACTTACAGGCACTTGGGTTGCTTCTAGCACTTGGCTGTTGTAAATTGTGCTGCTATGAACATTGGGATGCATAGGTTCTTTTGGATCGGTGTTTCAGGGTTCTTAGGATATCATCCTAGCAGTGGAATTGCTGGGTCAAAAGGTAGATCCATTTTTAGTCTTCTGAGGAAATTCCAAACTGTTTTCCATAGTGGTTGCACCAGTCTGCAGTCCCACCAACAGTGCACTATGGTTCCCTTTTCTCCACGGCCTTGCCAGCGCTTGTTTGTTGATTTGTTTATTTTGGCCATTCTGGCCAGTGTGAAGTGGTATCTCACTATGGTTTTAATTTGCATCTCTCTGATGGCTAGCGATACTGAGCATCTTTTCATGTCTCTGGACCCTCCATATGTCCTCCTTGGAGCCATAAAATACTTGTTTGTAAGGCTTGTTTTTTTTTTTTCATGACCTGAAGCAGAAGAAGATTAGTGAAAGTGAGGCCACTGGTTATCAAAGCTTCTTATTGCAGAGGGAGTTTTTCTCCGTCTGTGTTTCACGTGCTGTGTTCTGTTTGCTTCTAGTTGTCTGATATCTCTCCAATTGCACGGGATCCCTCGGTGTCCAGCTTCAGCAGCTCGACCCTCACGCCCTCCTCCACCTGCCCCTCTCTGGTAGACTCGAGGAGCAACTCTCTGGATCAGAAGTAGGTACCGATTTCACTGAGAGAAGCTGATGTAGGAACCCGGGAGCTGCCAGCCTTCCTCTAGCGTGGTGGCTCTCCGCCGCGGGCAGCCCGCCCTGCCGGGCAGCACTCGGAGAAGCGTGGGAGCCTTTTCTGGGTGTCGCAGGGACTGGGGCGGTGCCGCCAGCATCGTTCAACACCGGTCTTCTGGCTTTGTGCACTGGATCGTTGCCTCCTCCTCTGCTCCCAGTTCTGCTCAGCTGTCCTTCCATTCCCACCCTGCTCAGCTTCCCAACCATACCAGTCATAGGAAGCCCCATCTTGGAGAAAATTATTTCAAAACTACTTTGAGAAAAAAAATTTTGGTGACACACGAAGTATGTAGGTAAGATAATGGAGACAAATTTAGTCCATATTCCATGAGTTTGTCACTACAGTCACTTCTTTGCAGTGCACCATTAGACTCCTTCGCCCTGTCTCCGTTCCTTGCCCTCACCTGTCAGAACCCGCCTAGTTAGCACCCAACTGTCTGTCTTCATGTACTCCCACTCACGCAGCTGAATGTGGCTAGAGAAAACACCACAACCAGACAACGCAATTAATTCTCGGGTGCCACTGACTGTAAGACAGTATTCTGTGCACACTAAGATAGAAAAAGCACTACCACTGAAAGATGACACACTACTGAGTGTGAGATGCACCCCAGCTCGAGGACTGGTAGGGCGCTGAACGCAGCAGAGCACAGGAATCTTTTCTGCCCTGATAGCGCTGGACTGGCGCCGGCGCTGAACTGGCGCGGGCGCTGGGCGGCTCTGCGCCTCCTGGCCTTCGGGAACTCCCCATTGGCCTGCTTTCTCTGCCCGCCCCTTACGGCAGTGGTTTTCAGACGCCAGTGTGCGTCATTGACAGGCTCCTTAAAGTCCCTCGGGCTGAGCCCCACCCAGAGGTTCTGGTTCTGTAGATCTGGGTTAGAGCCCGAGAATCTGAATTTCTGGTGAGTTTCCAGGTGCGGCTGATGCTGCCGGTCAGAGGACCACGCTGTGAGATTAGTCTCTTTTTGTAACCTCTGAAGTTGAGTTTGGAGTTACAGTCATGCTTCGATGCTCACTAGCTTCAGAACTTGTCAAACCCTGTACTCCTTGCATTTTGATGAGAAAAAAATGTTTTAGCACTTGGCGATAGCTCGGGACCTGTCGCACTGCTAGACCCGGCATGGGTCACAATGCCGCCCCACGAGAGAAAATGCTGCGTTGTTCAGTGCTCGTCGGTCAGTGCTCGTCAGGAGTCCTAGAACGGATGGACGACAGCACTGAGGTGCCACTGTGCCTTACTGACGCCAGCTGGTCTTCTCAGCCACGCTCTCCGAGGCTGATGTGTGCAGGGCCCCTGGTGATCAGGGAGGCGCTGTTCCTCCCGATGAGATGGTCGTATGCACTGCGCATTGACCTCACTGACGCTCTTGCTACCCTAACCCCTGTCTTTTAAAGGACCCCAGAAGCGAATTCCCGGGCCTCTAGTCCCTGCACAGAATTTGAACAGTTTCAGATCGTTCCAACCGTGGAAACACCCTATTTGGCCCGAGCGGGAAAACACGAATTTCTCAATCTTGTTCCAGATATTGAAGAAATTAGACCAGGGTGAGTACCATACAGAGATGCCAGGTATAAAAACAATCCAGCAAGAAGCTACTTTCAGCTCTTCCGCGAGGTCTGTACTGCCGCGCAGGGCACGTGGGTCAGGGTGAGCGCCCGGTGCTGGGGCTCTGCTCCAGCCGGATCTGGTAACGCGCCCAGCCCAGCCTGGCCTGTCCTGCGGTGCGTTGTTTTCTGCTGCCGCATTACTCCGGCAGATGAGGCTCTAGGCCGAATAGATCATTTGCCTGCTTTGTTCACATGAGGGGGACTTGGCCTAGGTGAGACCTATTTTGATGGTCCTCAGCTCCCGGTTGCTTTCTTTTTGTGAGAAACTAACCTTTCTTGTATTGTCCTTTTTATCCTTTTTAGCTCAGTGGTTTCTAAGAAAGGATACCTGCATTTCAAGGAGCCATTTTCTAGCAACTGGGCTAAACATTTTGTTGTGGTCCGTCGCCCTTATGTCTTCATCTACAACAGTGACAAAGACCCAGTGGAACGTGGCATTATTAACCTGTCCACAGCGCAGGTTGAGTACAGCGAGGACCAGCAGGCCATGGTGAAGGTCAGTCCTGCCCACTCTTGGCTCTCCATTGCCACACTCACCCTTGCCTTGTAAATTCTGGGCTCCGCTGTGCGGTACAGCATCTTCCTGTATATCTGAACCTTTCGTATCAAGTGTTCTATGCCCTGTGAGTATGTCAGGTGTTCTCCATTGCTCGTAGCCTTTGTAACTTTCTCGCCTACCTGCATATCTTTCAGGCACCTAACACCTTTGCTGTACTCACAAAGCACCGTGGGGTCCTTTTGCAAGCCCTCAATGACAAAGACATGAACGACTGGTTATATGCCTTCAATCCACTCCTTGCTGGCACGATACGGTAAGGAGCTGTCCCTGTGTGTCCTTCCCCTCCTTGGCTTTGGGTTCCAGGGGCTTCAGCATAAATAGAGAAGGAAGTCTTCTTGCAAACAGATTTGAAATAGAGGGAGGACGGGAGTGTAAGTGTGGTGGTGGGGGGGGATGAGGCCTCAGCTTCCCATAAGGTACCAGCTGGTGTCCTGAGCAGGGAAGGAGACTGGTCACATTTGCCCTCAGTTGATCTCCTGCTTTGACTTTTTGTTCTCAAGGGTTCTGCAGCCGGGGTCTGTGGGACTGAGTAAAGGGAAGATGGTGAGGACCTTAATGGTCTGCCAGTCAATATCCAGCCCTGTGATCCAGCCTCAGATCCTGTGAGGGGTTTGTGTTCCAGGGTCCGCTAGTGGGGAAGAGCACAGCTCCGCCTGTTTGTTCAGGGAGCCTAGAGACCAGGCCCTTGGTGCAGTTTAGGGATGAATCCAAGGAAGGAACCCTGGAGGAGAAGACCCGTGAGGGCAGCAGGTCCGGATCAGCTTTCTCACCCGCCTCTCCGTGTCGCCCGCAGGTCCAAACTCGCCCGCAGATGCCCGAGCCAGCCGAAGTGCTGAGTGACTGCCGAGCGCCCTCACTCACCTTCCGAGACATAAAGAAAGTGTTACCTCTCATTTCTCTTTGTGATCCTTGACGGTTACTCTTGTATGTAATCCTGTGGCTTAACTACTTCTCCCTCCTTGTCCAGCACTTTTTCTAGCTCCCGCTCCCCATATCCATTGCTCTGTACTCTCTTTTCTCCTGTGCTGAGAATCTTGTTAGTAGCATGTGGCCTAACAAAAGGGGGGAAAAACAAAGCAAAACAAACAAAAAACCCAGAGGGGAATCCAATGACTCTCCAAATTATTTTTGGTATATTTGGCTTCCTTTTGTATAATAGGTCCCCATTGTGACCACCTTTGATGTCTGTACTGCTGTCTTTGGATATCTTTGTCTTTTTTTTTAAGACCACATAATACTTTTTTCCTTTTCTGTATTCGTGATATCAGTTTAGTTTTTCTCGGGTGGCTGAGAGACAAAGGGAGGAAACATCTGGCCTTTTTAGAACCTGAGAGGGAAAAACTTAACCTTTCCCCTTCTGTTGCCTTTTTCCACCACTAGTTCCTGCGTTTTCCATTCAGGGAGAAGGTTGTGGTGAGCTCAGCAGTGGGACCGGTGTATTCTCTGAGGTTGGGGCTTGTTTAGAGATGGTCACGCAGTTTTCAGTTAGTGGGACAGAGGAGGGGAGAGGACTCGTTAGCAGGCCCGAGACAGTAGCTGCTGTTGACCTTGTGGGAAGGGAAGAGCCAAGGTTTCATAGGAGCTAGGGTGTGGGGGTGGGCCGTGGCGGTCCGCAGGGTGCTTGTGGCGCACGCAGGATTCCTGTGACTCGCGCTCCTGCGCTGGAGGGAGCCTGTTCTCTGTTTCTCCATTCCGTTCTTGGCATCCGTGATGATGTGCAACAGCGTGGAATCAGTGCGATGCCCTGCACAGATGTCCCACGAGGGGGAGTGTTTCACTTTCTGATGAGGAACTTGGCCATTGTTGTCCTTTTCATTGTGGTAATGCTCAGTAATGACCTTGTGATTGTAGCTCCCTTCGATCAAAGAAATACAGCTTTCACGTATAAACTTGGAAGTCTCCTCTGAATCCAGAGGTTATTTGCAATAATCCTTGTCAAACTAAAATACTTGCAGTGATGCCTGTCCCCCTTATACTCACAAATGAGCAAATGTGGCAGGCTTTGCTTTCTGGATCCCAGGATTAAAACCAACGGCCTCCCACCACTGAAACCAAAAGCGTGTCTGGGAGTGGAGAACAGGGCCCACCTGAGCCCCGGCCCCAGTGTTTTGTTGCTGGAGTCCCTCGGGCCTCTCCTTGGTTCTCTCTGTCGGGTGTGGCAGCCTTGCCAGGGGAGGAAGGAGGAAGCTCATAGTCCCCCCTGACAGGACGGGGACAACTGCTTGCACAAACTATCGTGGAAGATGCTTTTTTCTTTTCAGCTGCCAGCATGTTTTACAGGAACGACATGGAGAGGAAAAGGCCTCCAAGTTACTTGAGTTGCTTTGCCAGTTAGTTGACGAGGGTTGTTCTTTGCCTCCCCTGCTCAGACCATCCGTCAGGCACTCAGGACGGTATCGGCTTGTTCCCACTCCGGAGAGTGAAGGTCCTAAGCCTTGAGGTTGCTGGCTCTCAGGTGCCGGGGACCTGGGTGGCTTTGCTTCAGGCAGCAGAGGGCAAGGGCCGTGCACTCTGCAGGGTAGCTGCTGGGCTCGCTGCAGAACGGGGCTCCCAGCGGCACGCATTGTGATCGCCTTGCCAAGAGGGGAGAGCGAGGCAGGGAGAGCTCAGTAAAAGAAAGGATAGATATCACAGGCAGTGACCTTACCTGAAAAGTGGTCAATGAAAACTCTAGTAGGTTTTTTTAACTTTCTTCTTCTCTTTAAACTTAGGTCACTAACAGTAACATTACTTGTTTTCTAAACGCTATTTTAATGTACTTAGAGGTTTCTGCACTGTCTAATAGACACAATATACCCTTCTGGTGCATACTCAAATCTGGGATCTGTCTGTGCTTAGAGACAGCTTCCTGGACTGGAATTAAATCTGATTTCAGGGAAATGAAATCTGAAGGTTCCTTTTAGAATTAAATAATGGATGCTGCTGCTCTGTCGAAGTTTGGGGGAAGGACCCATGTCTGTGTGACAATAATAGGTGGGGAAGGCTGAGGGAGAGTGAAACCACGTGTTACACTGAAATGGCTTTTGCTTCTTCTTCTGACTCAAAACCCTCTGGAAGGTCTTTGCTTTGGAGGTGTCAGCTCTTGGAACCGGCTGCGCTGGACTGTTCATAACCTTGCCTGGGCAGGACCGCCTCGTGGGAAAGCAGGGCTCTCGCGGGTGTGCCTTGTCCCAGCCGAGGGGCCCCCGCTGCCGGGGCTGACGGGCACAGCCGGCCTCTTTTGGTATCCCTCGTTCTCAAAGGGCCCGCCTTCAAATCTGGGTCAGAGCGGTTTCGGAGTTGATTTCCCTTTGCAGACAGATCACCCCACTCTGAAGCTCTGAGACGGTTTACGACCGGAGCTGTTTATGGGGCTTTAGCTGAAGCCACAGCGGCAGGGAAGTGTAGGAATGAACTTAATGTTTTAAGAAAACCATCATTTTGAAGGTTTTTAAATTTGCTTCCTAAAATACTTCTTTCAACAAGCAAAAAAAAAAAAAAAGGCAAGTAAGAAAACTCTTACACAAATTACGGAGAAATGAGTGCCAGTGAAAAGCCATCATCTGCTCCCTCCTTCCCCGCCCTCCTGTCCCCTGCCAAAGCAAGACATGGCCTCGCAGCCCGCACCAGACCAGCGCTCGCGCCCTCCTGCCTGCGCCTGCCTGGGGGTCAGCCAGCTCTCAGGCCGGGCTCTGCGGGGTCAGCCAGCCCCGCGCACAGCCAGGAGTGCAGGATGGCTGCCGCTGCCGCTGGCGGGCACCTAAATTGCAGTACATCGTTAGCACGGGTGATGAAAAGGGAAGGCAACTTTTCCCACCCAGGAAACCACTCCGATTTTACCAATATATATATATTTTTTTTTCTCCTTCACCTCTGTAGAACTTAGAGAGCTACTCATATTTTTGATGGATTTTTTTCAGCTCTTTTGAGATGAAGGAATAAATTAAATCATTGTGAAAGGTCTTTTGGGATCTAAAAAGAAAATGACTTCACCTGGCACATATTTCAAAGCAAAGACTTTGTTGCCTGCTGCTTATTCTCTCATTTACAGGGATATTTAATTTTGTAAGGTGTTTGTATATTTATACAGCTGTAACGGATTGCACATTGGACTGGAAAAGAAAGGGTGACCCAGCGAGCGGCACCGGTCGGCACTCGGCACCCTCGTGCTGCGTGCTCCACCCGGTTCTGCGGGGCGGTATCAGGGCTTGTGTGTCTGTCTGACTCGGGTCCTTCGTTTTTCCTTTCGGTTCCCTTTTTAAAATGTGACTGTTAACCTGCTCCTCAAAAAGAATTCTAATTCTGCTGCTGCTCTCAGAAGGTATGCTGAATGTATTTCCAATAGGACTCTAACCCGTGTGTACTGCATGCCGCTGTCCACCGTAGCCAGGATGATTCAGCCAAGTGTGTGGCCAGACCGTTACTGTATGAGGTAGGAATGTATTGGTATGTGTTTCCTTAGAACTGAAGTATCAGCCGAGAGATTATCTGCTTTTGCTGTTCAAAAGGCCATTTATGAAATTTGTATTTGAGCCCCATAAAATCTTAGAAAAGCCTCTAATCATCTGAAGGGAGAAATTAGAGTCGATACGGATTTCATGTTAAAAACCCACAGCCCAACGGCTGTGCTCAGACGGGAAGTCTGCGCCGAGGCTGGTCTCCCGCCAGACCCTGGCTGCCCTGTGCTGTGTCCGTGTCTTCGAGTCACTTTCTTTTCAAGCTGCATATGCTGGCATCAGTCCACTCGAGGACCGATCAGCCTTCTCACGCGGAAGGCAGTGTCTTAGACTTCGTGGCTCTCACGTCCTTGTCGCTGAGATTTCAGGCCTCGTGTCACCGCCCTGCGCACCACAACAGAACCCATGAACATAAGTGGCCTTTTTGAACCAAGACTTCGCAAACCCATCTCTCCCCAGTGAAGGAGTCGAGCACATTAGCAACAATGTACATTATTGATTTCAGGTTTTCATTTCCATGTTCTATTATGTAAATACGATCTGCTGTTTGGAGCGTGGGTATACAGAATGTAAATACAGTTCTCGTATTTGTACTAACTCTGGTTCTTTTGCTGTATAGCCGTAGACGTGCCATGCAGACATTATCTAACTGTGTACGGTAACCTTGCATCGCGGAGCTATTAGTGAACGAGGTCGAAAATAAAGGTACAACCAGTGCATCAGAAGGCTCTCGGTGTGCGCTCATTCCTCACCCTTTGAGTGGTGACCACACAGGCATTTCCTGACTCGTGGAGACGGTGTCACGACCTGCATGTCCCTTTCTGATCGTTCAGAACACCGGTTACTGTGCAACCAGGAAAGCTGACGAGGTGCTAGTTCTTCGAAAGTGCCTTCTTCCCGAGTGTGGCAGTGGGTGTTTTAAGTAAAAGGTTTGTCTCCATACCCCCCAGACCAACACCTCTCTTTATGCATCTACCAATGAGTCTGTAGTGGTGGTGGTGGTATTTGGGGGTGGGGGAGAGTCGAAAATTTCACCGTATCAGCTTAAGTTAACAAGTTCCCGTTGTAAGCAGAGCGTGCACAGTGACCACTGTCGGGTGTTTGGAGAAAAACAAGAAGGGAGGGAGAAGCCGCATTCGGGCAGAAAGCAATGATGTATGTGCTCAACACACACCCAAGTACCCACGTGTCCCTGTGCTGTCCAGATGCTGTCCCTGCGCTGTGGCCCTCCCATCCCAGCAGGGAGGACATCCAGTACCAAGTTTACGTCAAGTGGTATATATCGCAAAATAAAGCTTTAAACAGGGTTAGAAGGGGTGGGAAGGAGGCATCCCTCATGCGGTCTGGGAGGAAGACCCCTCCTGGGAGATGACATTTGCACAGACTGTGGAATGAAGGAATGGGTAAGCCTTGCAAATTCCCTGGCAGAGAGGTGTCCAAGCAGAGAATTTAAACCCTTAAGGCCACAGCGCTCTCTGGAAGTTTCAAACATAGCAAGGAGGCCGGCTTAGATTGGGCACTGGAGTCGTGGCGTCAGAAAAGGGCCAGGGCTCAGGTGGCTTAGGGCTCAGGTGACTCTCATTTCATTAGAAGTGGGAAGCCAGGGAAGGGTTTTGAGAAGATGAGTCACATGATCTTACAGTCACACGTCGCTTACCCGTGGGCACGGGTCTGTGAAGTGCATCATTAGCAATATCGTCGCCGTGCGAACATCACAGGGCGTACCCGCACAAACCCAGGCGGTGTGGGCCACGACC
>CM052542.1:5012456-5186397 GCA_028533065.1 Trachops cirrhosus
GCTTAGGGCTCAGGTGACTCTCATTTCATTAGAAGTGGGAAGCCAGGGAAGGGTTTTGAGAAGATGAGTCACATGATCTTACAGTCACACGTCGCTTACCCGTGGGCACGGGTCTGTGAAGTGCATCATTAGCAATATCGTCGCCGTGCGAACATCACAGGGCGTACCCGCACAAACCCAGGCGGTGTGGGCCACGACCTGCCCAGGCTGCGTGGCACGCCACTGCCATATCTGCGGTTTGTGGTGGACCTAAACATTGTTAGGTGGCGTGTGGCTGCGTGTACTCGCTTTTGTTTTTTATTGGTTTTAGAGAGACTGGGGAAGGAGGGGAGAGAGAGAGAGAAAACGTTGACCTGTTTGTCCACTTATTTATGGTTGATTCTTACATGTGCCCTTCCCGGAGATCAAACCCGCAACCTTGGTGTGTCGGGACAACACTCTGACCCACTGAGCTGCCCGACCAGGGCAACTGCACGTGTGTTTTAAAAGACCATTCTGACTGCAGAGTGGAAAATAACCCCGGGGGTTGCAGAGAAACACAGGTTCTGGCTGAGGAGGCCAAGGTCAGGCCTGAGAGCCTGCATCTCTCATAAAGTCCCTGGAGTGACGTCACTGCTGCTGCTGCTGCGGGGCCCACGCCAAGCAGCAGAAGTACCCAGGTGCAGCAGAGTGCCATGTGGCCCTGAGGCAGCCAAGGTCCTTGGAGAGGAGGGGGCTGGGGGAGGTGGCAGCTGTCCTTGCCCAGGGCCTCCTCCCACACTCAACAGGAGCATCCTTTCTGTCCTGGGGGTCCGCGAGGGGCTGACAAGTCAGGAATGTTCCAGTAAGGGAGCTCACTTTACGTGGGAGGAGATGTCAGCCATGCCTCTGCCCCAGGAGGGTCTTTGGTGAGCAGGGCGTTTTCGTTGAGTGGTGCTGAAGAAAGCCTAACCAGAGCGGGTTCCAGGGAAAACAGGAGAGGCAGCTGAAGGAGTGAGCACAGATAATTCTCCCAGAGGTTTTTGCTGTAAAGGGGAGAAGAGGAGGGGACATGGGGTCAAGGAGAGGCTTTGTTAAAGAAGGAGCTAGCCCAGCGTGTGTGGATGCCCGTGGAGTGAATGAACTGGAGGGGAGGCCGGAAGAGGGGAGGGGAGTGATCCCCGAGTAGGCCGGTGGGCTGGAGCCGACACACCAGTGGCGAGGTAGGGCCTCAGTCCTCCGGGAGCACCTGCGGTTCACCCAGAACACCAGGAGGCAGTGCTGTACTGGGGCAGACACCCCGCCCCCCACCACAGGAGTGCACACAAGGCGTTTTCTGGGCACTGTCTTCTCCAGGACTCCCACTCCCTGGTCTTGGAAGTTGGTCAGCTCTGGGGTTCCATCAGATCATGTCGTCCTGAACTCCTCTGGGCTTTTTGTTTGAGCTGCCCTAGTTTTGATAAAGCTGGTTGTCTACTATCACTAGACCCAATCCAGGGTCAGTCACAAAGGTTTTGTCCCTCACTTGGGGTCATTCTCTGTGAGTCGTCATGTCTCTCACAGAGTTGACACCATAGCATGTCAGGAGGTCCCAGGGACCGGTGCCCGTTTCCTGCTTTACTTTCCTGATTTTCTCCGTAGTTCCACTTCTGGTTCGGGGAAGAGATTTTCCCACTTTCCCTTAGGCACTCCCTGTCCCTGCACAGTCATACATTGTCAGCGTTTCTGAGCACCCGGCACACTTGTCTGGCTTTAGAATATTTGGTCTCTGGGTTTTCACAAAACTACTCTTTCTATTAGCATGTGAAAAAGTCACTTGGGTTCAGCTGCAGGAATTATACACCAAAGTGAGCAGCTGAGTTGGGATTTTCAGATCTGCCCCAACTAGTATGTTACACACCCTCTTATGTAAGACAAAGGACTCAGCCCTGGGATGTTTGCACAGAAGGGCTGTTTCTGTAGAATTCCTGCCCATGCTTTGAACTGGGACTGGGGAGTTAAGGCAAGGCCAAAGGTTGTTAAGATAAACAGTAATGTGAGTTGACCTTCTTAAGTATTAGAGGCCAAGCATTTGAGGATTTTCTAAAAACTAAAAGTCAGCATGAAGCTCTAACTCAAGTAAGCCATGGCTGTGCTGTGTCCATCTCTGGGCAGGGGGTGGAATGGGGGGTTACTTACCTTTGTCCCAGACCTGCTCTCCCGAACCCAGGCTGCTGTAGTTTTCCAACAATCCTGGGACCTGAGAGGCAGTATTTTTTGCTGGTTGTTAGCACCTTAACAAAGAAATAAGAACACTGTGTAGCATGTAACATCAGTAATAGAAGAGAAAAACTGGCTGTTGATTAGATATTTAAATGTCTTCCTTAAAAGAAGCCTACTTCACAGTAACTTGAGTGTGTCCAGATGTTTAGTCACCTTGACTCAGCATAACTTCTCCCTTGACAAATCTCCCTTGACAAATCTCAGACTAGAGCAATCAATTTGTTCCTGCAACAAATCTGATAGCAGGCTTCCTTGTAACCCAACCCCCAGAAAGAGGAAGTAGTTGCAACAAAGCTGAACGGTGTGGGAGGCCCTAGGCTCCTTTGAAAGGAGCTACTGTGTAAAGTTGTACCTGTAAAATGTCCACAGGTGCCTTCCACAACTAGTCTTAGAAGGTTAATTTCAGTTTAGCTTTCCACTAAAGTCAGCTGAACATGTCTAATGCACTCCTACACCCAGCTTCACCGGGAAGGTGCCTCTGTGCGTCTGTGCGATGATGGCCTGCTCCTCGGGTCAGGAGGGAGTGTGGGGCTGGCCCTCGTGGGCCTGCGGTAAAGTTCAGTTCTGCCACTCACTGGCCGAGAAAGTCAGCCTCCGCGTGCTGAGTTTTCTTTGTCTCATTAGGGTAACATTAATAGTGGCATCTTAGAGTTGTTACGATTTGAAGTTTATATGCATTAGCGTGTGTTGACACGGGGAAGGAGGCGGTACCCACAGGAGGTGGAGTCCTTGCACTCGAGGAGCCTGCAGACGCAGCCCCTAGAGAACGGCAGGGGCTTGGGGCTGCTCCTCCGCCTGTCCCTTCTGAAGCTTCTCCCTGCCTTCTCTGCTTCTGGGTTTCTCACTTGCTGCGGGGCTGTGCGGATCCCGCCTGTGGAAGAGGAATGCCAGGGGAGGCTGCAGGAGGCTAAGGCTCTACTTCAGCCGTGATCAGTGCCTTCAGTAGGAGGCCCCAGCCCCTGACCACCCCCCGGGGGGCTCGAGGAAGGCCTTCATCGCAGACAAAAGGACTGGGCCGAGGAGAGTGTATTGGCTGTGGCAATATGAATAAGTAAGAAAGCATACAATTGGTAAAAATGACTAAGAACGTTATAAGGCTCTTGAAATCAACCAAAGACAAATGAAGAGCCATTTATTCTTGGGAAAAAATGACCAGAGTTGCAGGTAAGAGCAGTGGAAGCCCGCGGCCTTCTTGCCCAGGACTGTTCCCTCTCCTGCTCCACACGCATTCCGCTGTCTCTGTTGGTGAGAAAAGGTGTTCTACCAGCCCGGGGCTCCAAAGGGGGCAGACTTGATCATGTGAGTTTGGGGGAGCTGGGAGGGGAGGAGACCTGTACCTCTTCTGCCAGCTAAGACTAGCAACCTTGGTAAGAGATGACGGGGGAAAGTCGAGGCTCGCTAGCCTGAGGTCTCCATTAGGCAAGCAGCAGACTAGCCAGAAATTTCACAGGGAGGCTCCGGGAACAAGAGCGCCACACCAGGACCAGAGGAGCTCTCAACACATCCCTGGCCGACTGGGAAACTACACGTGCAGCCGAGCTTCCAGGAAGCCCAGGGAAGCCGGTGAGCTGTGAGCACAGTTCCCAACGTGCACCCAGACACGTGGCCGAGGGGTCCGCACCCAGCGCCTTCCCGAGTCCTCGGCTGGCAGCTAAGTTAAGGAGACACAGGGCAACCCTCGGGAAGCCAGGCTAAAAACACACATTGTTAAAAATCTGAAGAGCACTAAGATGTGAAATGGGAGTTCTAGAGGACAGGAGAGAAGAAAGGCCAGAAAAGATTAATTAATGGCTAGAAACTTATAAATGGGCTGAAGGACATTAATGTACAGTTCTAACTCCGCGAACCCCGAGAGGGTAGCCACCGAGAGATCCACACCCAGACACACCGTAAACAGCTGGAAACTGGAGGGAACGTTTGCAAAAGAGCAAGAGGGAAGCAATACGCCGAGTACCAGAGGACGGACAGTGTGACCAGCGGCCGAGAGCGCCTCGGAAACAGTGAAAGCCGTAGCCCCTGACATGAGCCACTCAAGGCGCTGAAAGCAAAAACTGTTAACCAAGAATTCTTTTATTTTGCGAAACCATACTTCAAAAATAAGCACAAACTAAAGACATTCTCAGATTTAAAACAAAAATATAACCATTGAGAGAAAGAGCGTAGCAGACCTGCCCTACTAGAAATCCTACAGGTCACCCTGGTTGACCCCCAGGAACCCAAGCGTGGACTGAGGTGTGGGTTCCCAGTCATTGTATTAGGACGTGCTCTGGGGGGAGGGTTTTTAGTAGGACGTGCTGGTGCCCGCTCTTCAGGGGGCCCTGAAGGGATACAGAACAGAAGGTAATGGCCATGGGGAAGAGGTTAAGACATCTGGGATGATATGTGTTTGGTTGGGAAGATACTGCAAAATTCGTGGCTATGTCATTGCCAGGTGGGAGTGTTGTCTATAGCAAACAATCCAACTAATGGACCATCTTCTCACCAGTCTTAGCCGGAACTAGGGGGACCACGCCAGCTTTGTAGGAAGCTGCAGGAATGTCCATCCACCTCTCTGGCGGTTCACAGGGAAGCCTAGGAGCAATAGTTGGCTTCAGTCCTATTTCCCTCCAGTTGACGGCCCTTCTTTCTGAGTCCTTCCCACTAAAAAGACAGATACTAGTATACGGGTACTACCTACGTAGCAGACACAAGCATTCATCGGTTTCATTGAACCCCAGGGCTGCCCTGTGAGGCGTTGTCCTTCCTGTTTCACACACGCGGGAACTCCGAGATTCAGTAGCTTGCCCCAAATTGCACAGCTAGAAAGGAATGAAAACAGGAGCCCGCTGAGGTCAGTGCGACACCAAAACCCATTCCTTTCCGCCTCTGCCAGGCAGCTTCTGGAGGGACACTCCAGACCACTTGTGAAGCCTGCTGACCTGTCACCGAGGCTGTGTCTGAATCCCAGGGTTTACTGTGGGGGGCTTTGGGGGGCTTTGGGGTGCATCTAATCCGTCCCCAGAGGGGTGGTTCTGGCGTCCCGTGTGACTCGGTGCGTCTCCGCTCCGCACTAGGTTGGCGGCGCTCAGACCCGTTGGCTTCAGACACTCTTAAAAGTCACCGAGGACCTGAAGAGCTTAGTTTGTGTGACTGTCTCTGTCTACATCCACCACTTAAACAATTAAGACTGAGAAACTCGACACTTGAACAATTGCCCAAAACAAAGGGAAGATTCAGTGAGATAAGTGGCATTTTTGACAACTTTGCCAATCTAATGTGTGGCCAAGGCAGCATAATGAATGGGTTGGATTCTCATATCTGCTCCCACATGTCATCTCCTCGATACCACGTCACGGAGCCTCTGGAAAACACTCAATTATGAGGACATGAAAATGAAAAACGCAAAGACGAATGAAAACTGGGGGGATAGTTAGTTTTGTCCCCACTTCTCCCTGAAAGGGTCTCAGGGACTTCCAGGGCCCCTTTGAGAACTGTTTTGAAAGGTGGTCCATAGCCCACCCACAATCAGAATCACCTGGGAGTCCTCAGAAAATGTCCATTTCCCTGCCAGTCCCACACCTGTGGTGTCGGAATTCACGTTTAGGTAGCTTCCTTACACACCGGAGTCTGAGGGCACTGGGTTGCGGGGCGGGGGGGGGGGCTCTAAGATTCCCATCAGTCATCGGAGCTGGATGACTTTATTATCCTGACACCTGTCACCTGTTGTGGCAGAGCTGGGGTTAAGACCCAGGCCCCAGTGCAGGGCTTTTGCCTGGCAGTGACTCGGAAGCTGCTTCACTCTCCGGTTTCCTGGGCTTACTCCCTCATCATCTCCGTACTCACTCCTTCCACCATTCAGGGAAGCACCAAGAGCAGCCAGACACCTTGCCTGTAGCTTTAAAAATAATTCTGGGCTCGCGTACCTCTCTCTTTCTGCAACCAGCAAAAGCAAGAAGAAATGAAGAAAAGGACCAAAAAGACAAGGGACCTCTCTTCCCCTCACGAGGAAGCTCTGTTCTAACCTCGGCCCCACCTGGATGTGTGGGCCGTGAGTCAGCCACAGTCCAGGACCCCTTTTCCAGGGTACGGGAGAGTATAAAAAGGAAAGAAGTGTAAGGCCTGGCTTGTACAAAGTACGCAATTATGGAAGTAATGCAAGGAAAAAAAAAGTTTACATAAAGAATCTATAGTGAAGAAAGTCTAACAGGAAAATATTTACATACAAGATAGATTGTGGTATCATTTAAAGTGTCAGGGTAACATCCCGTTACTGCATTAAAAAATAGTTATGACTTAACACCTAACTTCCAATAGGACAAAACCACTAATAGTGGGACATTTGCTACCATCGAAGTGTCTGTTAAAACCTGTGTTACAAAGTACCCTGTGCAGCTGTTGTGATGGAAATAAGCACCAGTTGCACAGGTTACCTGGACAGTCACCACGGGGCCCCTAACTTGGCATGCACTGGCTGTGTGACTTGTAATAAAAAATCTGAACACTTTATGTGCAAGCAACTGTTGGGTGACATGAAGCAACAACAACAAAAATCCTAAAAAGTTCTGGTGGAGCTAAGCCTCCTTCCCATGCATCTGTTGTAGGAGGCGGCAGGGTTCAGTGCTGATGTCAATCACGATGCCTGGGCACCGGGGAGAATTTTGAGAAGGCGTGCGGGACGTGGCATTAATAATGCCCAGGACCGACGGTTCACCATCACCTGGCCTCTAGCTCCAGAGCTGTAGGGGACTGGGTTCAATGACACGACCTCTGAGCCTGGCCCATCACACCCCTGCACCGTAACACATCCCGTCGGCTCTCTCTGCGCCAGTTACTTCACCTGCAACAGGGGCTATGTTTTCCACACAGGATCCTGTGAGGACCAGCATTTCCTGGCCCCCACTACACTTGCCCAAATACCGAAAGAGTAAACCTCGGTCCCTGCCCAGAGTTGGAGAGACGACTCATAAGCCCCACGTGCCCGGCAGCGATGGGAGGAAGGAGTGATGGACGCTCGGACAACAGGCGTCCAAGCACCTGGAACGCAGGAAAGTGTGGCCCACTATGACCTGCCATCCCGCAGGGCGCCGCAAAGCAGAGCCCAGTTCTGCATGTCCTCTGCCTTGGGCGGCTCCACCCAGCCCTCTCCATCTGTCCGGGGACCCCCTACCCCGACCCGCGCCCCGCCTCTCTGCGGGTCCCGGGCGCACCCTGGGTGATGTCATCGATGTGCTCGGCGCTCTCCTGAGTCGGCTCCCGGTAGTGGGCGGGCCCGATGCCTCAGGTGGTGTAACAGGCGCCAGGGAGAGCCAATGGCGTGTCAGTATAGCTCCACCCCTTCCCTCCGATTGGCCAGTTCCGGGAAGCCGCGGCTGTGGCCTTGGCAGGCGAGCTACATTGGAACTCAGCCTTGGTCGTCGGTGCTGTGCGTTCCCGTGCTCTCCGCCTCTCTTCACTCCTGCCGGGTCCGCCGTCGCCCACGCCATCGCCATGGCCCAGTGAGTGACGGCCCGCGGGAACTTTCGGAAAGTCGGCTCGAAGGGTCGAGCGGTCCCCGACGTCGCCTCGGCACCGGGGGTCGCCTGAGTTCCGCCTCGTGGCGCCCAGAGCCCCGGATCTCCGGGGTTTCAGCCCCCCTCCGGCTCGGGCCCCAGAACTCCCCACGTACCGAGCCAGCCCCGCAGCCTCGCTTTCTCCTCGGATCCAGCCCTCTGCCTCTCGCGGCTGCGCGGGAGGATCCCTATTGCTAGAAAGGGCGGGGGTAGGCTACGGGCAGTCTTGGCTGAGGGAACCCAGGGCACGATCCGGAGGTGGGGGGCTGGACCGTCGGTAACCAGCTGGGGCTTCTTCCCTCTGTGGGAGACGGGGACACCTGGGACAGTCGTTGCCAGATGGACTTAGAGCTTACGTGCTGTGAATATTCTCCTGCGTGCGAGTTTAGTTCATCCCAAGAGAGTCGGAGGTCCCCTGAAGTGGCAGAGTGGGGGGTGGTCTGCCTGCAGTTTCCCGGAAGGCTGCATGCCTGGGTTGTAGAGTGTAAAAGGGAGCAGGGGGCCGGGAAGTTAACAGAAGTGATTACTCAGGAAAAGCTGGAAAACTCTGGTTTCCCGAGGTGGAATGGACTAAGTGGAACTTACACATTTCTCTTTGTTCCTTTTTCTGGTCTTTCAGAGCTGATATTGCACTGATTGGCCTGGCCGTCATGGGCCAGAACTTAATTTTGAACATGAATGACCACGGCTTTGTGGTAAGTCACAAGGGACACGGCCTTCTCTTGCGGGTTCTTGGTGTGCCTTAGCCTGAGTGGTGGTGACCAGCTGATGTCAAAGATCCGTAAGAGCCTGGAGTGTATTTCTCTTTATGTTGCTGCTTGTTGCAACTTTGCAAAAGAAGGGGAAGCACCACTTTGCATGCACAGGGGTGTGGGAGGGCCAGTCCCACAGCTGTCTGAGGAAGGAGAGTCCAGCTAAAAGTGTCCGTCAGTTCTGTAAGGTTTGCAGCCGGAATAAGCCTGTCAGTTCTAGAGGAGGAATCTTACTGGGTGCGCAGAGCTCCAAGTTTATCGCCTCAGGAGATCTGGGGAGAGGGAAGAATTTATGCGTGAATATGAAACTGGCTTGGTTAGATGCAAGGATTATCAGTGACCAAATTTGTCAGTCTGGAACCAGCTGGTTCCAGATTTGTACCCTACCCAGCGAGTGACAGACACTAGGCTGATATGCCATAGGGTAGTTGACCTTTGCTTACACAGGCAGGGTGGGGCAAACGCAGGTTGCCGCTGTAGTGAAGGAGTGAAACAGTTTATGCTTGTGTCATTCTCGTATTCCTTTCCGTGTGAAACTGTGAACCTTCTTCTGCCCCACCCTGCCTTCCGTTCTCTGCCATTTCGTCCCCTGAAAGTAACTTGACAGTATCAGCCAGGGCCAGGCCAAGGCAGAGCCCAGCCTCCCCAGAACCTTGGGCTGGGTAGAAGTTTCACTGGCACTCGCTCCACTGTCTGAGGGTCTTGTGTGCCCCAGATCTCCCGATCGGCTTTTTGCCCTTTTAGGTCTGTGCTTTCAATAGGACAGTCTCCAAAGTTGATGATTTCTTGGCCAATGAGGCCAAGGGAACCAAAGTGGTCGGTGCTCACTCGCTGGAGGAGATGGTCTCCAAGCTGAAGAAGCCTCGGCGGATCATCCTGCTTGTGAAGGCCGGGCAAGCCGTCGATGATTTCATTGAAAAATTGGTGAGGCCCGCTCTGCTCCCAGCTGCTACCTGTGTGACAACGTGTCTCATTCTTTCCTTTAGCTGTTTCATTTCTTGTTACTAAAGACATGTTCCCCCTCTTCAGTTTATGGATATGAACTGCTCCGTTCCAACAAAATAATTGCTTAGATGGCTCAGTGTTGGTTAACTTGATTGGCACTAATTAAGTAACAACACATTCTCAGGTGGTAATAATTACATATATATAAAATTCTAAGGACATCAAGAACCATTTCCCTCTTTCTTTATTTTTAGAGAGAAAGAAAAATATCGATTTGTTTATTTATACATACATTTGGTTGATTCTTGTATGGGCCCTGACCAGGGAGCGAACCTACAACCTTGGAGTATTGGGAAGATGCTCTAACCAACTGAGCTGTGTGGCCCAGGGCTCAAGAGACATTTCACTAAGAATTCATTAACGGGAGTGGACACAACACAGTCACGGGGCACTGAGTGACGGGGGCGTGTCCTGAGAAATGCACTGTCAGACAGCTGCATCACCGTGGGAATGTCACAGAGCGCGCTCACGCAGACCTGGATGGTTTGGTCTGACCTGTCACGCCCAGGCTGCCAGACTGTACGGCACGCACGCCTGCAAAACAACGTGAGAGAAAATGATACAGACGTGAGACGTGCCAGGTGTGAGGCCTTTTCACGGCAACCATTTTTTTAATAAGTAGAGTGAGTACACTCTAAAATAACAATAAAAAGTGTAGTCTACAGTAATGTAGTCATTTGTCATTCAGGCATTATGTGCCGTACACAATTGTATACAATACACTTTTACATGACTGGCAGTACAAATTTGTTGACACCAGCATCGGCACACACGCGGGAGTACGGGTTGTGCTACGATGACTGTGACATTAAAAGGTGACAGGAATTTTTCAGCTCCGTTATTTTCTTTAAAATATTTTTTACTTGTAATTTTAGAGAGGAAGGGTGAAGGAGAGGAACATTGACTTGTCCCCCCCACCTATGCTCTCATTGGTTGAGCCCTGCATGTGCCCTGACTGGGGATCGAACCTGCAGCCTTGGCGCATCGGGGCAATGCTCTGACCAACCGAACTGCGTGGCCAGGCCTCCATTATGGTCTTATGGGTGTAGTATATGTGGTCCATTGTTATGCGATGCCTCAGTGGGTCACCTCATGGACATTCAGAAAAACTTCGTTCTGATTGTGTGTTGTGAATATTTAGTACTGTTCACTAAGAAACCTTTGTGTCCAAATTTTGAAACAGAGTTTATTTCTCTCGGTGTTCCTATAAAGCAGCAGTTCTCAAATAGTTGTAAAATTTAATATAAACGATAAGAGATCCCCTTCGGGAGTCCTCAGAACCACACACTGGGTACTTATCTTTGCATCACACGGTTGGTTGGCTTTAGAAAGTGTATCTTTTTTGGAGGAAGACAAACGATCTGGGCTGCGGTGGCCACGCCGGGGCAGGTGGGTGGGCGCCTAGTGCGGAGTCCCCCGGAGGCCGGAGAGGCGGGCCTCAGCTGTCGTCTGGCCCCTGATCGTCGGCCGTGGTGGCGTGGGCTTCACGGAGGTGCCACGCCCGGTTCTTTAACACGCGGTGGTCTGGCGCCTCGCTGGGCCTGCCTCCCCCGCAGCCCCACTCCCAGGGCCAGGGGCTGGCGGGCCCATTCCTGTGGGTGGTCGTCACCCCCTCTCTCTTGCTTCTGGGTTGTCCGTTCTTGTCCCACCTTGTTCCCACCGGAGCCCCGCTGGCCACCGTCCCTGGGATGTCCGTGGCAGAGGAGCTGCAGGTGGGGATGGCAGCAGCTCCTGGTCGAAGCACTGCCTCTGCAAGCTGTTTCTGGGGTGCCTGTACGGCCCTTCCTTCAGCATACCCCGGGAAAGAGCGCCCCGCATTGACTGGGAGGATCTTCCTCTCCCCCAGTGAACGGGGACAACCTCACTGCTGGTGCCCTGCGACCTCGGGGTGCTTTTCCTTGGGAGGCATGGGGCATACATGGATGGGGGGGAACTAGTGGAAGTTATTTTTTTAGACAGTGAAAAACCGTCCTGCAGTAGGAGCCCTGGGGAAACCAAGGCACTGGCCATCTGGAAGGAATGTGGCATGGGAAGTGTGGGGGTAATAAACAGGCAGGGACCGACCTCCCTTCTCCGGAGGAGCGGTGTTAACACTGCGTTGTTGCTGCAGGGAGAGGAGTTTGTAGCGACCGTGTTACCATGTTTAGGAAAAGATGACCTAGAAAGGACAACACTGTGATAAGGACACAGCGAGCTCTTGTGTAGCGAGCTGCCCGAGATTAGCTCTAGACAGGATGGACTGGGACATGCTAGGTTGTTCTTCAGCAGAGCAAGATGTCACACGGCGTTAGCTGAGCCGCAAAGGGGGAGACCGATGGCGAATGAGAGCTCCAGCCTGGCAGGCGTGCCGTAGGGCGGCGGTCCTGTCGAGGCCTGGTGGGCGCCGAGCACAGGCGGGTGGTGATGTTGGGTTACAGAACCGTCCGAGTGCGTTCCGTTTGCTGGAGAATCCTAGGGTTTCCCCAGAGAAGTATCTCAGCTGGGGCGAGTTCTGACTGGGTTTGCTAGCCCGCAGCTTTTACATACGGTCCGGTATGTTTTGCCATTTTTGTCTTGCACGTCCTTGGGCCACCCTAATGCCAGTGTCTGGTTACAGGTGCCGTTGCTGGACACCGGTGACATCATCATTGATGGAGGAAATTCTGAATACAGGGATACCACGGTGAGTACCCTCCAGTCCAGTTCTCCCGGGCTCTGAGAACGTTCTAGCAGAGGGTCAGTGGTGCACCTGTGACGGAAGAGTGGCCTGGCCTTCCGTGTGCCGGCCGTGGGGCCTGGGGCGGTCGTGCCCAGCCTTTGTTTCGCGCTTGACAGAGGAGCTTCTCGCCCGCCACTCACAGAACTCGCGTGACTGCGGCGTAGCCACAGCAGGCCGGGCGTTGGCGTGAGCCTCCTTCGCTCGCCTACCAAGGTGCAGCCGGGCAGCGTGCGGCGCGGTTGAGGGCCAGCGCCAGTGCGCTCATGCTGGGAAGGTCCCGGCAGGACCCCCGGGGCTGAGTGCAGCACGCTGTCCTTGCCCTAAACTGACTCTTGGCCCAGTCTTAGCGAACAGGGCCTCTTCCAGGGAGGTGAGAATGTGTGTTCGGCCTCATTACTGCCTTCGGGGACAGGGTAGCTCTATTAAACTTCATGGGTTTTCTTGTTTTCTTTTTCTTGTCTTTTTTTAGGATTTTATTTATCCTCAGAGAGAGGGAAAGGGAGGGAGAAAGAGTGAGAGAAACATCAGTGGTGTTTGAAGGAAACATTGATCAGTTGCCTCTCACATGCGTCTTGTCCGGGGACCAGGCCTGTGCCCTGACTGGGAATCGAACTGGCGACCTTTTGCTTTGTGGGATGACAGCCAACCAACTGAGCCACACCGGTCAGGGTGGCTGTTTCTTTTAACCCCCAAACAGAGGGGATTCCATGTCTTTAATGGCCAGGCTGTTCTCGGACCCTCGGGTCACTGCCCATCAGATACGGGATCTCCGGACCTGTCACGCCCCCTTTCACTCGCTGGGGGGGACTTACGTTACGGAAGGAAGCGTAACGAGTTCTTTTTCCCCCATGTAGAGACGATGTCGGGACCTGAAGGCCAAGGGGATCCTGTTTGTGGGCAGCGGCGTCAGCGGGGGAGAGGAAGGGGCCCGGTACGGCCCGTCACTTATGCCCGGAGGGAACAAAGCAGCCTGGTGAGCGCCCCGTTTCAGCACAGGGGGGCCTGACCTTCGACACGGGGCGAGCCCTGGGCCGGTCTGCTGCGAGCCGGCCGCCGTGGTGACAGTGTGTTGGAGATAGGAGATGCTGGAAACGCCTCGTCTGTGTGTCCTGTTGCTTTGGCCTGATACACGGGCATAGCCCTCCTGTGCCTCTTCTCCCCATTGCTCCTGCCAGGACTGGTCCTGGAAGTTGTTAATGGGCCTGGGGGGCAGAGGCTCCGAGGAAGCAGGTCCGAGGGCATCTGGTGGCCTCTCCGGCTTCAGGAGCACGGGCTGCCTCTCTAACTGACGTGTGGTCCTGAACTAGCTTGACTCGGTGATGGGGAGGGACGGGAACATCTAACGAGGCCTCTGAGGCCTCTCGTCGCCAGGAATGAGGTGGAGGTTTGTTATTTGACTTGGGAAAGAACAGGCTTCCCGCTGTTCACTGTGCGGTGCCTGAGAGGAAGGGTCGGCCGTCTGGGGGGGCGGTGCTCTGGGGAAGGAAGAGACGGGCATGTCGGGCGTCGGGTGGGGCGGACAGCGGCAGGACAGGGTCCAGGTGGAGAGGTGCGGGTAACCGGCCCGCAGGACTCGGCCCGGGGGCGCCCGCTGCTGGGCCTGCAGGAAGAGAGACAGCCAGACGGGGGCGTGGGGCCGGAGGGAGAGAATGGGAAAGGAGGGCTCCTTCTAGGGAGATGTGGAGAGGCAGTATCCTCTTCTAAACGAATGCGATTTCCAAGCACTCCAGAATCACATCAGGCCTCAAAGTACGGAGTGATCGAGCCGATCCCCGAAGTGGGAGGCCTCACTGGGGATTGTTCTTTACTTGCCCTCTCCGATGAGCACGCCGGGGGTTCGCTTCCGGGCGACGAATCTAGAACAGAGGCCTTCCTGCTTCTCAAAAGCGCGAAGGTACTTCTCTGGGGCCACTTGCCCGGGGGGCTGTCGGGAGCGCGGACAGCACACGAGAAAATGCTCGGCCGGCACAGCAGCCCCAGTTGCTCGTGGCGCACTGGCTTGCGTGGCCGGCGGAGGAGGACGTGGCACTTGACCTGAAGCGCTAGGCAGCAGATGAGGGAGGTTCTGAGGTGCAGAGCTGTGTTAGCTCCCTCATCCTGAGCGCCAGCTTTGCAGCCCTGGCAGGTTTTTGTGTCTTCCCCAAAAACTGTGTGGAAGGAAGGCTGCGTTGGTCACCAGTGAGGAGGGCAGGAAGGAAAGCGCGTGGGGGTTGTTACGTCCTCCTGGGGGCGCTGTGGGAGGCGCGGTGGCAGCTGCCCTCGGCCACACCGCCCGGTTCCCTCTGCAGAACCTCGCGGGGCCTGGTGACGCGCACCCTGACTGATGAAAGGGGGTCTCGCAGAGGCGGCCCCCCCCTTTTGTCTGTCTTCTCAAATCGGACAGTGCGCAGCCTCCTACTGGTTTACCTTGGGGTTTGGGCACTTGCTTACTTTTTCATGGGCACAACCACCGCCCATGAGAGAGAGAGAGAACTGGAGCGGGGGCGGAGGCATCCCGGAGCCTGTCTGTCTTCGGGTCTCGGCCCGCTCCTCGGCCGCTAACCTGTGCGCTTCCTCTCCGCAGGCCCCACATCAAGACGATCTTCCAGGGCATCGCCGCCAAAGTCGGGACCGGAGAGCCCTGCTGCGACTGGGCAAGTGCTGGGCTCCCCTTCCAGCCAGGCGCGGCATGGCGCGGCCGTGGCCAAGTGCACAGGGCTGTCTGGGCCCCGCCTGCGGCCCAGCGGGTGGCCTTGGGGCATGAAGCTGCTCAATCTTTAAGTCGCTAGCACAGCTGGGGCCTAAAATGCGCGCCTGTTACAGCCCACGTCCTTGTGTCTGAATGGGGGATTCTCAAAGCGGCCCTCCGCAAGTCCCCTGAAAGATGGGCTCCTTAAAGGGGAACAGGAAGGATGGGGGGGAAGTAAGACTTTCTAGCCATATTTCTTCATGACTGAGGAAAGAATGTCAAAATCCAGCGTAGGGCTTGCTCGCCGTGGTAGCATTCTGCGCTTGAACAGAGGAGGCTGCGGCCTTTGGCCCTGAACATAAAGGTGGCCCAGGCTCGTCACCTGTACCTGTCCTTCCTGTGCTTTGCGTTGCTGTTAAAATACATCGTATCCCTATTGCAGCCTCACTGGGCTGGGGAGGCCCAGGTTGTGATCCTGGCGCTCTGAACGAACCAGGTGGTGAGCGAGGGAGGCGAGTCACCTGCCCCACGTGGACTTCCGTTTTCTCCCCTGTGAACACGGGTGGGCGTGGACGGGCGCCCAGATCTCTTTAACTCCCGAGCGCCTTGCATTGTGGACCAGCACTGTGTGTGCCACTTTTGTCCTGTTGGATTCATTTTACGTGTGGTGGGAGGCAGAGATGGGGCAAGGACCGAGGCGGCCGAGGAGCGAGGGAAGCCTCCCGCGGGGCCTCGCAGGGGGCCTGGCGCCTTCGGCTGTAGCGGCGGCGAGTCAGGTCTTTGCACCTAACCAGTGGCCATTGAACTGAATCATGTTCCGCCGGCGGGTGGAGGGAGGCCAAGGCTGTGACTCAGAGCGTCGGCTCCTTCTCTCAGTAGCGTGGAGGGTCGGGAAGGGAGCTGTCATTCCCTGACAATAGAGAACTTACAACAAAAGCACAGGGACTGCGTGTTAGGTTGACTTTGGACGAGCTCAGGAAGGAAAAACCAGTTCTTGCCCTTACGTGTCTTGATCAATTCAGGCTCCCTCAGCCGGACGGCGTAGTGTCGGGGCACTGAAAACACTGGTGTCCACACAAAAAGCGGGGACTCCAGTTCCTTTTTTTATTTTTATCTTTTGGCTCATTTTTGAAGTTAGAGGAAGGATGAAGTGAAGTAAGATGTTACCAGCCAAGTTACTGCACAGCCACAAAGTGTCAAAACCAGAGGGGGTAGGTCAGCAGTGGGGACAGACAAAGGACGTTTCTGATGTGAGCGTCCCTGGTGGCGATGCGGACAGCGACTGCCAGGACACGGACCCAAACAGCCAGTCCGCCGGGCAGGTGTCCCCGTCATCAGGGGGGTGTGTGGGACTGCAGAGCCTGCTGCCATTGAAAGTGTGACCCCTGTCACTCACCTCGTTCTGGCTCCTCGCCCATTCAGCAGTTTTCAGACAACGGGGCTTCCCCCGCAGCTGGTCCTCAGGGACAGAACGTGCTGACCAGACTGACCCACTGAGACCGATGGTTAAACTGCCCATCAGCCACTCATAAACTGTGTCGTGGTTTATGCATCTTCCCAGCTCCGTTACCAAGTCATTGTCTTGACGACTCTGAGACCCCGGCAGGAACACGGTCTGCGTTTTTACAGCTGTGAGCCAGACCTGGGGCCAGGGGCCTTTTTCTCGGTAGCTGTTAGAATCAACTATGATACCCGCGTATCTGTTTTAAAAGTACAAGTGATTTCATTAGCCAACTCATTGTCCCTCCACTGGCTAGAAGAGTGGGAACCTCCCCCTAGCGGGGGGTGGGGGCTGGGAGTGGGGAGTTGCTTTTAATAACAATGAGAAAAAAAAGAAATGTACTAAAAAGAACTACAGGTACTTTCAGTGAATTCGGGGATTTTGAAATCTCTTTAGAGGAATGAATTTGGAGTCAGTTTAAAATAACACTGGATTGAAGCTACATTGCATTTTTATATATTGAGTCTTGCTTTTAAAATACTGTCAGTATTTGCCTCACGCTTGTTCTGTCCGGGGCCAGAGTCTCGCCTGAGAATTCGGTGCGGGCTGTCCGGGCCTCCGCTCTCTGACGGCCCCTGGGTGCTTGCTCTCCGACAGGTGGGGGAGGAGGGAGCAGGACACTTCGTGAAGATGGTGCACAACGGGATCGAGTACGGGGACATGCAGCTGATCTGCGAGGCCTACCACCTGATGAAGGACGTCCTGGGCATGGAGCACAGCGAGATGGCGCAGGTGGGTGCAGCCCCGGCGCCCGCCGTGGCAGCAGAGCCTTCCTCGCTCTCTCCCCTCTGGCAGTTCTGGTGGTCTGGGTGGAGGCAGCCAAATGTATGGGAACAAGCCATCTGTTAGAGGACTGTCGAGCACGAGCCGGTCACTAAGCTAGCGGCTCCCGCTCCCACCCCCGCGCTACCCTGCCTATATGCGGAGCACTGTCACTTTCTGGGCAGTCTCGTCGGACCCCGCCTTGGTCCCGTGGGGGGCACAGCGGAGCCTGCTTTTCCGATCAGACCGGGGCTGGCTTCTGACAGCCTTTCCCCGGCATTTTGTGATGAAGGTGGTCACACACAGCGGAGGCGAAAGAGGTGACGTGAGCACGCATGTGCGGACTACGTAGATTCTGCCGCCAGCGTGCTGCTGCACGTGCTCTGTCGGCGCCGTCCCTTCCTCTCGGTTCAGTCTGTTTTCAGTACGATGCAGAGTGAGCTGCACACATCAGTAGTCTTTTCCCTAAAGACTTCAGCACCGATTAGGCAAACACTTTAATTGAATGCACAGGAAGGTAACCACCTTTGTTCACCGGTGAAATCTTTTTCTTTAAGTTCTGCTGACCAGCATTCTGGCTGTCTTGTCAAAGGTGTGGTTTCCTGATTGTTACATTTGTGCTGTCCCCACTTACTTGGTTTCACTGGCGTGCCCTTACTGTTCTTTCCGAGACCATTTAACTTAGTTTTCTTTTTATTTATTATTTTAAAATGCATTTTAAAGAGAGAAACATAGATTTGTTATTCCAATTATTTATGCATTCCTACGCCCTGACCGGGGATCAAACCTGCAACCTTGGCGAATGGGGACAACGCTCTAACCAACTGGGCTACCCGGCCAGGGCTAACTTAATTTTCATAGGAACGGTGCCTTTTTGGTGTATGTTCATGTTTAATTGGTTTACATACTATTTAGTGTATCCATTCAGTATACGTATAGGAGTGCTTTAATACGTGCTAAGCACTGTGCTGAATGTTGGAGATACAATAGCTAAAAAACAAAAACGAAGTCCCTGCCCTCGTGGAGGCGGGGAGACCGTTGGTTCCGTACAGAACATGAAACTGGTTAGCGCTGTCATAAAGGAAAGGACCGTGGCGGAAGAGGTGGATCTAGATCCGGCAATCCAGGAAGGTGCCGAGGCGGTGCCAGGTCCAGGCACCCACGCGAGGGGAGGGAGCCGTCGTGGTGAGGGGAGAGCAGTGGGGTCAGAAGGGCGGCACAGCCAGGTCAGAAAGCGCAGCTGACCCTTGGCCAGCGGCAGCCTCAGCGGGGATGGGTGGGGGAGCAGGAGCACCGGCTGCACTGGTCAGAGAGAGGAGGGCCTGTTGGCCTCAAGCGCCGAGCAGACTGCGCACCGGCCGGCGCTGGCGGAGGGAAAGCCCTGTCTAATCCTGTCTCACGTCCTGCACGTAGGCATTTGAGGACTGGAATAAGACGGAGCTGGACTCGTTCCTGATTGAAATCACAGCCAACATCCTCAAGTTCCAAGACGGCGACGGCACCCCCCTGCTGCCCAAGATCAGGGACAGCGCGGGGCAGAAGGGCACGGGGAAGTGGACCGCCATCTCGGCCCTGGAGTACGGCGTGCCCGTCACCCTCATCGGTAACGTGCGGCGGCTTCTCGCGGGCCCTGCGCCTCCCCGCGGTGTCGAGGACTTGCCGTCCTGGGGTGGGGTGGTGCCCACAGGCCCCAGGAGAGACCCGGGCCGTCCCAAGAGAGTGTTCTGCCCTGGGCAGCCTTCGGGGGACCTACCCCCGCTCTTGGCGAGTGAAGCCTCTGTGTCCGGGAGCCCGGACGGCTTCCAGTCTCTCCTTTGTGGTCCTCTGCCCAGTCCTGGGAGCCGTGTGGTGGTGTCAGACCTTTCTGCCTTGACCTTCGGGATGATCTCAGTGGTTTAGGGAAAGGTTAGTGATTTAATCCTAGTCAGTGACCTAAATCTTTTCAATGGGCAAAGGGACTAGTTTTCCATACAGAAGTTCACAAGACAACATCAGTTTATGTACTTGGCATTTATTATTTGGGGCTGAGGTTTTCCTTCCCAAAATTTAAAAATTAAAATGTAACCTGTACATCCCAAGCCCCGTAATATTCTTTTTCTAAGTTGCTTCCCTTCTTTTAGGAGAAAACTCTCGAAGTGAGTGGGCATCCTTGCTGTCCCTGTTTTTTATCTTGTAATCACAGTGAAGCTCAAACTCAGAAAGATGTACTGAGAAGGAAATAATAAATAGACAACCAGTAATGAGGGGACTAACAAAGCTACAGGTAGATTCTTTAAAATAGAACAGCTACACCTGTGGCCGATGGAAAGGGAGAGTGAAAAAGGCGCCTAGCGTGTTCAGAGAGCCTCTGCTCCCGGCCAAGTGGCTTCCCCGTAACGAAGCAGAATCTCCTGTTCTTCCAGAGCCGGTTGCCTTCCTGAGCCGGGCTCCCGCCTCCTGCTTATTTCCTGGTGGCCCCGTGACCTGGGTGGTGGGAAGGCCCCCAGTTCAGGAGGGAAGGAGGTTGCTTGGTCCCGCTCTGTAGAAGGGAGTTGGCTGCTTTTTAGCTAATTCCAGTGACACCATAGGTGGGGACCAAGGGGATAATAGCTAGGAGCAGTTTATTCATTGCTGATTCAAGTGTGAGAATATTGGGCTCAGAAAGAATTCTGCCCTCCTGTTAGAGGCTGCGCCCTTTCCACCAGTTGGAGGCAGGCTCGGGCTGCTCCCTGGGCGGGTGCCCTTTCGTCTGCAGAACTAAGGGGAAGCCAGCCTCTGGCTAACCCGGTTTCGCCACAGCTGCCTCCTTGCGTCACTTCTTACAAAGCTCTTGCCCACGAATGCTCAGTTACCGTGCGTGCGCTGCAGGAGCCGCGGCAAGGGCCCGGCACCGACTCTCCTGATCGTAGTTTGAGTCCTCAGGCGGCACACAGTCCTCTCTGAGGGCTGGCGCTGGAGGATGCCGAGTATCTGAATACTGAAATGCTCGTGTGAAATGTTTCTCATCCCAATCAAGTCACACTGCAAAACTGTGATGGTGACCGTGGACACACGGAACACTCAACTGGAGGCACGCCTCATCTCACTGCGCCCCAGATGGTGTGCGTTTTACAACGGGAGGCGAGCCTTCCACCCCAAAGAGGGGACGGCTTGCTTGACCCTGATACTCGCCTCGTCTCAGTGGGTCTGGGACCGTGGGGTTCTGGGCCCACCTGGGCAGGAGCCGGTGAGCGGGGGCCGCCCCCCCGTAGTCACTTCACAGTGGTGGGTGCTGCAGAAAAAGGTAAACCGTGTCTTTGGTGAGCATTTAACAAGTAGAGTCCTTGCAACTGAAATTGAAATTTTACTCGGGGGCCAGCACTGAGTAACTCTGGATAATAGTGGTTTAAACACTTTCTTCATTTTTTACCCTGAAAACCCCTTTGAATTTCACATTGATATTCGTGGTTGGATCCCTGTATTTCTGTTGGAAAACTGACTTGGAGGTTTAGTTGTCAGGTTAACTGTGTAGAGCTTTTTGTAAAACGGCTTTCTGATCCGGGTGGAACTTTGCGGCCCGAGGTTGAGACTTCCAGCTCTTGGAACAGCCGAAAGTCTTGCTCCCGTGCCGTGCGTCCTCTGTGTCCCCTGCGCTCCTGTGCAAACTTGGGTCATGTGCTGTCTCCCCACCCGCCCCCCACGCAGGAGAAGCAGTCTTCGCCCGATGCTTGTCGTCTCTGAAGGACGAGAGGATTCAAGCCAGCAAAAAGCTCAAGGGGCCTCAAAAGACGCAGTTTAAAGGCGATAAGAAATCATTCCTGGAGGACATCCGCAAGGTGGGGCGCTGTGCCTGGCAGTCACCCTAGTCTGTCCCTGGGAAGGTGGTGGGGGCGGGGCTGTTTCAGGAGAACAGACGGAGGTCACAGGGTGGAGGATGAACCAAGGGCAGCTTCCTTGGTCTCATCCACAGCCTTTCCCACCCCCTTGTCCTCGCGGGCTCTGCACTGCTGGGGTGGGGGTGGGGCTAGTAGGCACCGGGGTCGCTTTGCTGGTCGCAGCACTGACCCGTCTGTGCGCCATCCTTCAGGCCCTCTATGCGTCCAAGATCATCTCTTACGCCCAAGGCTTTATGCTCCTGCGACAGGCAGCCACCGAATTTGGCTGGACCCTCAACTACGGTGGCATTGCTTTGATGTGGAGGGGGGGCTGCATCATCAGAAGGTACGTGGCGGGGGTCGGGGCCTGCCGGGCTGCCGGGCTGGAGCGTGGGGGTCTGAGGGCACTGCGGACCGTGTCCCTGTCAGTGGTGCCCCTCGTCCTCTCACGGGTACATGGCCATAAGACCTGTGTCGATGGTCACGTCCCATCGGCCAGAAAGTCCATTTAGTTTTTTCTGTAAAATAAGACGTTTTTCATTTTCACCGATAACTTCATTGGTCTGGATATTTTGAGTATGTCGGCCGTTGCCCCCTGTTGGCTTTTACGGGGCGGAGGCCAGGGCGGCTGCCACACATCTTCCGGGGCATCGCACGCCCCGCAGCAAACCACTGTGGACGCCTGTGACCAGCCACGGCACCTTCTCCGTCTCTGCCCAGGCCTTGCATTTCAGTTGCGTTTCTGCCTTTGTTGAAACAGTACAGCCTGGTGTGCTGACAATGTTGCGTATTTTCTTCCATCTTGAGTATTAAAATGGCTGCACAAAAACTCGCCAATTTTGGTGGGTTTTTTTAAGTGCACGCTGATACAACGGCAGTCACAGTGCGACCTAACAAAATTGTTCGAATGAAGTCACAGACCGCCAAGCACTACCAGAGCCGTGGCGGGAGAGAACCGAGCAGACTGTTGGCCAGCGCAGCAGGCCCTCCGCGCTCCCCTTTCCGGAGCGCTCCCGTGAGCGCGCTCGTGCCCCTGGCCTGCCCCCGGGACTCGGCTCTGTGCTTTCCGTGGGCACACGGCTAGTCTTGGGCGCTTGTGTGACTTTGTTCCTCTCTGGGGTGTGAGTGAGTCAGCTTCCACTTCCTTCCCCTGCTTCCCGCCCGGCAGCCGGCCTGCTGCAGCCCAGGTTCAGTGACTTCTCCCCTCGGATTATTTCAGTGTGTTCCTGGGAAAGATCAAAGATGCCTTCGATCGCAACCCAGGGCTTCAGAACCTGCTGCTGGACGACTTCTTCAAGTCAGCTGTGGAGGACTGCCAGGTGGGTGGCCCAGAGCCGCGGCGGGACTCCGTCTCGGGGCTTTGACCGGGGCACCCGACGGCGGCGAGCCTGCCGCCCTCGGTGGAAACGCTTACCCGGACCGTGGGCCTCGTGCTTCCCGCAGGACTCCTGGCGGCGGGCAGTCAGCACGGGCGTCCAGGCGGGCATCCCCATGCCGTGCTTCACCACGGCTCTTGCCTTCTACGACGGCTACAGGCACGACATGCTGCCGGCCAACCTGATCCAGGTGAGCGTGGGGAGGAGGCGGCAACCCGAGGGCGGCCGTGCGCCTGCGCGGCCTCCTGACCCACCTCACTTCCTGTTTCCCAGGCTCAGCGGGACTACTTCGGGGCTCACACCTACGAGCTCTTAGCCGAACCGGGAAGGTTCATCCACACTAATTGGACCGGCCACGGGGGCAGCGTGTCGTCGTCTTCCTACAACGCCTAGGTGGGCGGGGCGCCCACCCACGCAGTTCCCTAGACGGGCATTCCGTTCACCACGCGGCACCGCTCACACGGCCCTTCGCCCCACTTTCTGCGCAGATCTTTCAAAATAGTGTCGTAAGAGACTCCTGAAGTCACCCCGAGCTCACCTGGGGAGTGGCTCCGGGCGAACTGTGGAGCCCCCTGCCCTGGCCGCCGGGGACTGATGGGGCATCGCCACATGCTCCTCGAAGCAGCCACTGCCCGCGCCCGGTGGGTCAGGGAGGCCCCGAGCGTGCCTTGATAGAGGGATCACAGAGAGGGGGAGGGGTCTCGTAGACTCTGCTCGGATTGGACCCTTTGTATCATGCAGCTGAATTCCCTTTTCCTCTACGTAATAAACGCTACGTTGTGTTTCAGCTTTCCTCCGGACTCTCGCGTTCTCTCACCCCCGCCACTCTGAGCCCAGGCCCCTGGCACGTGACATTTCAACCAAGTTTGCTTCCTTCCAACCTTGTCTTTTCCTTTGTGTAAAAAAACAGAAACAGATTCCAGAGTAAGGCAAGAACCATCAAAGTTGGGATAATGGTTAACTCTGCAGGAAGGGGCGGGAGGCAGCAGGGAGTGACCGAACGGGGGACCAGAATGTGTTGGTAATTTTTTCCCTTGGGCAGTAGGTATATGGATGCTCATGGTATCATTCTCTCTTTTTTTTTTTTTTTAAGATTTCTTTATCTTTAGAGAGAAGAGAAGGGAGGGAGAAATAGAGGGAGAGAAACGTCAATGTGTGGTTGCCTCTTGCATGCCCCCTACTGGGGACCTGGCCTGCAACCCAGGCACGTGCCCTGAATGGGAATTGAACTGGCGACCTTTTGGTTTGCAGTCCAGTGCTCAGTCCACTGAGGCACACCAGCCAGGGCTATGGTATCATTCTTTATGCCACTTTTTAATGTTGGCTGTTTTATAATGAACATTTGAGAGAGTTACACTTAAATTCTCTCGCCCATGCCTGTCTCTGTGTGCCTCTCGACCAGGCCCATGGATCCGGTGCGGGATTTTTAGCAACCCAGGCGTGCTCCTGGAATTGGGTGTTTCCCTTCATCTTACTCAGCAGGAGGCTGCACACCGACCTGTTGTGTGGCCTGGGTGCCCACGGGGTGGTTTTTCTCAAGCAGCAACTCCAGGAACCTTCCCTGGAGGGCTTCAGAAAGTCCTACAGGAGGCCTGAGAATACAGCCAACAGCTTCCCGTTTCAAGGGCCAGTGTCTCTAATTTGACCTCTGACCTCTCAGAGGAATGCAGGGGCCCGGTAAGCCAACCTGGGAGACCGTCCTTTTCAATAAATTATCAGCTCTTTAAGCTCTTAACTTGGGCGAGAACACGGAGACCTGCCCCAGCTGCCTCCTCCCACCCCCCCCCACCCCCACCTGCAAGTGTAAGAGACACTGACTCAGGATTCTTTGTAGGGGTTGTGAGCTCCGGAGCACTTTCTCCGAGTTTTTCTCGGAGGTTTATCTGCCGGTTTACTCTGATCCAGTAGGTCTGGAGGCAGCCACACCCCCTGCATTTCCAACAGGCTCACAGCTGGCTCCAGGCTGCTGGCTGTGCTACCGCAGCGAGGCGTGCAGCCCGGCATGGTTATTCTAGCGTGGAGACGGCGGAGTTCGGATCCTAGCTCTGCTGTCCTCTGCCGTTGTCCCCTCGGCCAGCTACTCAAGTCCTCTGAGTTTCTGTTTCTTCACTGGCAACACCGGCTGAATGACGACTTCCTCAGGTCACTGTGATGATACCTGAAGCGCTTTGCACAGTACCTGACGCTTGACAGCATAATAAGCGGAAGCTAATCCCCGGCCGGGCAGCTCAGTTGCTTAGAGAGTCATCCTGATGCACCAAGGTTGTGGGTTCTGTCCCCGGTCAGGGCACATACGAGAATCACCCAATGCATCAATAAGGGGAACAACAAATTGATGTTTCTCTTCCTCTCAAAAATAAAAAAAAGTGGAAGCTATTTTTATTATTAATGTGAGCCCAGCTAGGTCCTTGGCAGAGCCCCCTTTTTTCTACATGTGCCTGCATGCCTTTGAACTTGACCTGCAGAACTTGAAAAACACATCAATAGGAAGCTCCTTGTTAGCTCTGTGAAGGCGGCCAGGCCTCCCGGTCAGAGGCCTGGGATCTGCGGCCACTCCGCCTGGGCTCGCGGCTTAGCCCCCCCACTAGTTCACTGTCCCTTCACATGCCATCCCCCTCGTGGGGACGTCCAGCTCACAGAGCCGTTTGGAGGGTTAAACCAGTGCCGCCACACAGTGAGTCCTGTTTGGGGTTTGCTCTTTCCTACCTACCTTCTGCTGACGCTGAGGCGGTTGAACGGTTCTGGAAGTGGATAGAGGTGGACGGAGAGGCGTCCTGCCCGCTGCCCAGTCGGCCTTGTCCAGCCTGACCGCCCAGGGGCACCTGGGGCTCTTCCGGCAAAGGCCTCCCGCGGCAGGAGCTGTAGGCCTCGTGACGTCAGCCACTTCTTTCTGCTTTTTTGGGACACAAAAACGTTGTGATAAAGACGTGGATCGGACAAGAGACCAGGCAGGATTTCTCAACAAAGAGACGTCAGGTGGGGGAAGAGACTCACATGAGCTGGTCCGCATTCTTCGAGGCCGGCGGGGAGCCCATCTTTTCAAGAGGAGTAGGGACACTCTCAGAATGTATGCACACCACACAGTGACGACGTCTAGGTCGGTCAGTGGCAGACAGGTGACGTGTACGTCGGTGGTGCGCTGCACACAGCCGGACATGCAGCAGGCTGTGCCACGTGGGTTTGCGTGCGTGCCTCTGTGATGTTGGCACGGCGGGATCGCCCATCCACACGCTCCTCGGAAAGCATCCCCGTCACTAAGCGGCACGTACCTGCGGTCTGTGTTCAGCGTGTGTGTCAGTACACACATGTTCACCGCCTGGCAATCTTATTTGCTGTTCCAGTTGCTACCGTACAGCAGCATATTACCGGACTCAGTGGTGTAATCGAACCACCATCTTATTCTCCCGATTGTGTGGGTTAGGAATTCGGAATGGGGGAGCGGGTTGCGGGGATAGCTCATCTCTTTCCCAATGTCTGGGGCCTTGGTGAAGAAGACTTGAAAGCTGGGGGGCGACCCCGTGGCTTGGATCACTTGGGGGTGTCTGTCTTCTTAATTTACCTGGTGGTTCACGCTGGCTGTTGGCTGGGATGTCAGGACTATCAGCTGGAAAAGGTACAAGTGGCCGAACCATGTGGCACTGGGCTACCTCTGCGCACGGTGGCCTCGGGCCCAGCAAACTTCTTATGTGCTGGTTCGGGCTCCAAAGGGGGTGTTCCAGCCAACAAAGTGGACACAGCATTGCCTTTGGAGACCTAGCCTGTGGGTGTCACACAGCATTGCTTCTGATGCATCACATCAGGAGAGGGTCATAGCCCCCCAAACTTAAGGGGAGGAGGATCAGACTCTGCCTTTGATGGCGAAATGGGAAGGTTCTGGATAGAAGAGTGAGTAGGTCGGGAGATACTGGCTTTTTTGTTTGTTTGTTTTTATTTTAAAGATGATCTGTCACATGTGCTTCCCTTGAAAATTTCAGGACAATTTGTTACATGGGGACGTTGGGGACCCTGGACCTATTGAAGGGTTTTCCTGAGTGTCTCCTACAGTATAAACAGCATGTATAAGAATATAGTAGCCCTCAGAGTATAGGCCAGGCACGATTTTCTTTTTTAGATTTTATGTGTTTATTTTTAGAGAGAGAGGAAGGGAGGGAGAAAGAGAAGGAAATATTGATCAGTTGCCTCTTCTATGTGCCCCAACTGGGGACCAAGCCAGCAACCCAGGAATGTGCCCCGACTGGGGATCGAACCGGCGACCCTTCACTGCAGGTTGATGCCCAGCCAATGGAGCTGCACTGGGCATGGCTGCCAGGCGAGTTAACTCCTTTAATGCAACGTCCTGTGAAGGAGGGACTATCACTCTGGGTTTACAGGCGGAGCATACGGCTGTTCAGTAACTTGTCCAAGGTCACACAGCTCCTGAACAGGAACTGGAATTTGAACCCTGGCCGTCTGGTGCCGCGGAGTCCACGCACTTAATCGTTAGACCATCTTACTGTGCAGTGTGCACAATTCATCGACTCGTCACCATCTTTATTGTGTGTGGAGCACCGGGTCAGATGCCATTCATCCAGCAGTGAGAAAAGTCAGAAAGTCCTGCCCTCGTGAGCTTATAAGATGCGTACAGCAGCTGGTGGAGGCTGCCTTCTGAATGGGCATTTTTATGGGGCAGTTTTAGGGGAAATAAATGATGACCGCTATTGAACTAAATGTTGACGGTGCCCTGTTGAGTACAGTCGAAGAGGACTCAGGAAACCCGCAAATGTCCTCATCTTATTTATAGCGAGAGCCGAGACTCAGAGGTGAGGCTGTTCAGGATCAAATCTGGGCTCTACCACTTTGGAGCAGTTTCACCACCGGCAAAGCTCTTTCGCCTCTGTGATCCTGCTTCCTCATATATGAATGGGGAGGGGGGTGACGGTACCTTCTTAAAGATGTAGCATCTTTCTGAGAGCAGTCGAGATAAAAAATGGGGCCCTAGAACAAAGTCATAGCAAGTAATCGCCAGCCAGGACCACCTCCTTTCACGGTGTGGCTCAGTGCTGACCTCTAGTGGTCAGTGTGCACACCTCGCTCTTCATCCAGGAAAAATATTTCCAACCAGATAAACTAATTTTCTGTAATGCAATACCTCAGCCCTGGGCCTTTTTCTTCAGACTCTAAGGTACCTGTATATTTCACAAGTCTCACTAGAATAATGTTCTAGTTGCCCTGGGAAGAAACTACTTTAAAATGAGATAATATGCAAGGCACAGAGCATAGAAACAGTCTGAGAAATAACTGCTACTATTTCTTGAGCACTTACGTGAGCAGTTTAAATCTCACATTTATTAATCCCCACTGGAGAATATGTTTATTGATTTGAGAGAGAGAGAGAAACATCGATCGGTTGCCTCATGTATGCTCCCCGACTGGGGATTGAACCCACAACTTCTTTTGGTGGACGGAATGACACTCCAACCAGCCAGGGCTAAACCTCGCATTTAAACCTCACAGGTGCTCTGGGGCTGGTACTATGATCCCCACTGTATGAATGAGGGGACTGAGGCTTGGAGAGGTTCTGTGACTTGCTCAGGGTCCCAAGGCTAGTGACAGAGGCTGGGCTCTGAAGCCAAGGTCTGGCCCTAGGGCTGGAACTCCTCACCCCATTGCCACCCCACTCCACCGCTCCCAGCCCACCTTCTCCGCCGCCCCCAAGTTAACCACTGGAGACCACCAGACAGCTGCCTGGGCTAGGGAGCAGGGCAGCGAGAGTGGCCTGCTAAGGCAGGGCGGCAGAGTAGGGCAATTCCGCCAGAGGTCTGTCCTGCGTGGCGCCGAGGACCATCCCAGGAGACTGGAGGCTGGGATTCGCCCAGGGAGCAGTGGGGACCAGAGGCCAGAGGCGCCGTCTCTCAGATGCAGTGGAAACTGGCTGGAAGACCAATTCCTCCGAAAACAGGTCCTCTGCCCTCAGGCCTCTGCACGCTTTGGGGGTTTGGGGGGACTTAAGAGGACGAGGAGGATGAGGAGTAGCTGATGTGCTTATCTTTAATTCTAAAAGGAATACGTACTTGTTTAAAAATGCAGACTACAGGAATTTATAAAGTGAAGAATTTGAGAGCCCTTATCTGGTTTTGCTGTGACCCATTGCTCAGAAATTAACTGTCATGTATTCTTCCAGCGGTTTTTCTGGTCCTTTCAAATATCCCACACCGCCACAAGAGATACAAATGTTCTTTTTCTCTTTTTTTAAATATTTTATTTATTTACTTTTAGAGAGAGGGGAAGGGAAAGAGAAAGAGAGGGAGAGAAACATCAATATATGAGAGATACATCTATTGACCTGCCTCCCACACACCCCCAACTGGGGACTTGGCTCCCAACCCGGGCATGTGCCCTCCCTGGGAATCGAACCGGCGACCTTTCAGTTCATAGACTGGTGCTCAGTCCACCTAGCCACACCAGCCAGGGCCAAATGCTTTTTTTTTTTTCTTAAACAAAAGATTGTTTGGTTCATACTGGTCTGCAGGTTGTTTTCTCTTACTCAATGCCAAGGAGAACATCATTCTGTGAACTGGCAATTTAAATACATTAGAGGTTTGTGTTTCCAAAAACCCTCATTTTGAAGAATAAAATCCTTATGTGAATAACCAACCCCAATACCTTTGTGTATCGAATCTCTGCCTCCTCAGCTGCCGCCGCTCGGGATTCAGCTGAGAGGTGGGCGGCTGTCGGCTGAGGCACCGAAACAGGAAACCCTGTGATTCTTCACCCGCAGCTCTTCACTCGTCTCCGTCTTGCCCTGACTTTCTCCATGGACTGAGTAAGAGGGAGGGTGGCTGTATGCTCTTCCGATTATGCACAAATAAACATAAACACTGACCCCAGGCCTGGTAGCTCGGTTCGTTGGAGTATCATCCTATACACCAACAGGTTGTGAGTTCGATCCCGAGTTGGGGTGAACCCAGAAACATCTGTATGGGAGGCAACCGATAGATGTTTCTCTCTCACTTTTTTCTGTCCTCTCTAAAAATCAATAAACATATCCTCGGGCGAGGATTTAAACAAACAGCACACAAACAGATGTGATGAAAAGTCAAAACTCGTCACTTACGCTACCACGTTGTACGTTTTTGTTCTATGTTCCTGACATGATGGACGTCTATCGTAGCTACACGGTGGGTGCGGCGTCTCTTCCCAGTTCTGAGTTCCCTGACTCCACCGCGGTCGTTTGAAATTGGCAGTGACGGGAATATTTACACCACGGAAATGGGCAAGTGCTGCAAACCAGGGTTCGATTTGTCGTTGACGGTCTACTTAAGTGAGGGGGAAAACGTTCGCTATGCAGATTAGACTCAACTGTGTGCCTCATCTGGAGCCTTTACATCACAGGTGCAAACACGAGGCCTGCGGGCCGAATCCGGTCCAGCACCTCGTTTCTACCCGGCCGCAGCGCCGAGCTCTCGCTGAACTGTGAAGCAGCAGTTACATTTATATGGTCCTAAAATTATGTTCGGCCCTTTGAAGGCAACCACGAGGCTGATGGGCCCCCCCAGTGAGAATGAGTTTGACGCCCCTGCTTTACATTGTGAATAGCACAAAACATCAAGGAAAGATGGTTCCTGTACTTGAACTCTGTTACTTGGTTCAGCAAAGAAGTCCCTTCTGACGCCATGGGGATAGGCGTGAAGCTCCAAAAAGTGACGCTGGGAAGGTGGGAAATGAGTGAAGAGAGTTTGGAAGCAGTGAAAATCCAAGGTTGGCTTTCGTTGTTTCTTAAATACAAAGGAAAATCAGTCAACGTTTGTATCAAAACCATACTCCTTTGTCAATGGCAACGAGGTGAGCTGGGAGACGTATTCGCTGAATGGGATAGTAACCAAGCATTTATCCACGGTCTGATTTTTCGACACTACTGTAGGTGGCAGATGGATAAAAACTCATTTCGCAAGGCACATGTAAGTTAGAGCTGTAGAGCTATTTGGAAAGTACAATAAGAAATGGTGCAGGGCACTGCTGCTCCTGCACACACGCACTCTTTCCCAGCGCTGGTAAACCACTGTGCCAGACACTGAGCTGGGTCCCGGTGTACAGGGAGTTTAGCCTGGGGGGTCCAGCCACTTAGCCCAATGAAGCATAGGAGGGGCCGGAGCCGACGAACCGCGAAGGCCCTTTCCAGAGCGGCCGCCAGGGGGCGGGCTCGAGGCACCGTGGAGCTTCGCTTTTTGTCCCTCCGCGCAGCCCGTAGTCGGGCGCCGCGGCGGGAAAATCTAACTGCGACGTCCGGTCGGCTTCTTTACGCACTCGCGCGCCCGCCTTGGTCTTCGCTGTGATGGAGGAGGAGGAGGGTGCCGAGGAGCAGCAGCGATTCTCTTATCAACAGGTACAGGAGACCCGCATCCCGGCTTGGCTGGGGCGGACGGCGTCGAGTTTTCGGAGTGGAAAAGCCCTAGAGGCCTCGCGTATTCTTGCTTTGGGGTCCGCCTCCCAAGAGTAGGCCCCGGTCAGGTCGAGCGCTTGCGCATGCGCTGTCTTGGTGGCCGCGCGAGGGGCGGGGCGGGTGCTGGGGCGGTTTCCACGGTAACGCGCTTGGGCGGTGGCTTTCTAGTGAAGTGCGGCGTGCCGGGCGTCCGGCGGCTGGGGCTGGCTCTGGCTCTATATGGCCTCAGTCTCCCTTGTCAGACAGGGTTGTAGTGAGGATGGGACGTGAACATGACAGGGAAACCAGGCAAAGCACTTAGCGCGGTGCCCGGTGCGCGGCAGGAGCCCTGAGGTGTTGGCTTGACCACCGTAAGCGGTGACGTCTCCATCCTGCAGATCGGCCTCGGAGCTGCGTGCACACCGCGCCGTCCGGTTCCGGCCCCGGCCCGGAGTCCCCTCTGCGGTTGTACGTTCGCCTCTCAGCCCCCCAACGTGAGGGTGGCGTTGACTTGGCCAAACTCAGTTTTCTTACATGGAAAGTCGGAGTGGTAACAACCACCCGTCGGGGTAGTTGCGCGTCTTCAGCCCTTACTTTAATCAGCCCCGGGCATGAGTGCCGTGAGGTTGAGTCATGAGACTTGGTCAAGAGGTGGAAAGCAAGAACCAGGTGGCACCCTCACAGAGGATTAACTGAAGGGACACGTGAACGAGCTGGGGACCTGGGAGTTTCCTGCCCAAGAAGTGTCACATTTTGGAAGCTGTTTACCCATCCCTTTTACTTTGAGAAGCCTTCAGAAAAAGTTGCAAGACTAATGTACTCAGCACCCATACACCGCTCACCTCCACTCACCAGTCGTTAACTTCTCGCAGTTTTTGCTCCTTTTTTCCCCCTGAATTACTTAATAATTGATTGCAAATATCTTGACACGTCCCTTTACATTTTAACTATTTTGGTATGCTTCTCCCAATCTCCGACGTAATCTCAATTATTACACCCAGGGAGTTCAGTATTGATGAGATTCTGTTATTAGATATTGCTCAGTCCAACTTCACATTTCCCCGGTTGTCCCAGAGATGTTCCTTTCAGTGGCCTGTCCTCATCCAGGGCCCGCGGAGGACCATGCGTTGCAGTGGTAGTCCTGTGTCTTTGGTCCTCCCCGGAACGGTCCTCCAGCTCTGTGTCTTTCGTGACACTGGCGGTTGGAAGAGCCTGCCTGTGGCGGAGGTGTAGTGGGAGACAAAGTCTTGGAGACCAGTGCCTGGCCTTTTCATTTCTGTGTTCTCCGCCCCAGCACCGAGGCTGGCCGTCACAAACAGTAAATGCTCGCTGATTCAGTGAGTAAGCCTGCAAAGATGGGCTGAGAACATTTTTTTAATCGCCAGTTAAATTTATATAGGCTTCAACTTACACTTCTATTGCTTTGTGGGCCCACCGCCCACAGTCAGGCCTGTTACCGTGCATCTGACCCCCTTTACCAGCTTCTGGGCTGAGAAATGTGAGCCTCGTCCTCAGGGACGAGCAGGTTGAGGGTCACGCCCCGAGGCAGCCGTTCTTGGCACTGGGTGGGCTGCCCTGAGCAAAGCCGGCGAGGCCCAGTCCTTGAGGAGCTCCCGTGTCTGTGGCACTGCAGGAGGCTTCCAGCCCATCCTGGAGCGCTGCCCCTTTCTCTCCTGATCGCACCCCAGACATACCTAAAGAAGATGACCTTGGAGGTCTTCATTCCCCCCCCAGGGTGATGGTCCTTTTGTCCCCTCTGGCCGGCCGAAGCCTCAGTGTACCTAGTCTAAGGAAGGTAGGCGCTGGCCTGCCTGTCCCTTACTCCTGGGCTTGCGTTCCTGCAGCACCTCCTCCTCTCGCCTCAACTGTGAACGGTGCGGGCTTGGGCTCAGTCAGCTCTGTCTCCAGCACAGAGACGGAACACACACTCGTTTGTTGACGTGAGAGGAAAACCTTGGCTTAGCTCGTTTGGCTCCTCTGCTCCTCTGCATGGTGAAGAGATGTTTTCCAGGATCTTAGCGGGTTGCTGAGGAGCTGGGAGGGTCCTGCCGGGGCGGGCTAGCAAACCAGCACTTAGAGGAGGGTCAGACGCGCCCTCGGAGCCTTCCCAGTGTCGTCCTGGTCACACGCAGCCGTGCGGCTGCAGGGACTCGCAGCAGAGGGACGGGGTCCTTCTGCATTTACTTGGTTAGCCCTCACCCAGCAAAACATCCCCGTCTGGCGTCTCCCTGCGCTCCCCAAGCACCCAGCGCACGCCTTTACCCAGGGGGAACCTGGCGCACGTTGGGGACTGAGTCCGGTCGCGCAGATACTTTGCAGGTGCCATGTGATTCTCTCCCCGCTGACCTGCCCCCGTAATTCCGTACCCTTACTCGACATAAATCATAGCCACTAACCAGGAAGTGATGTTTCCACAAGTCCCACTCCAGAGGGCCTCGTTAATTTATTAGCACACTCGAGAAGTCGCTGAGCCGTCACGGAAAGGGCTGCAGGAGTTAGGCTGAGCCTCTCCTCGGTCTTAGTTTTTCAAGATGTGAAAAGCTCTTGTTTGCAACCCCCCTCCTGAAGTATTCTGGTCTTTGCCGCAGAGGCTGAAGGCCGCCGTCCACTACACTGTGGGCTGTCTCTGCGCAGAGGCTGCCTCGGACACGCAGGTGCAGCTCAGCAAGCAGACGGTCGCAGCCATCGCGGAGGTGACCTTCCGGCAGTGCGGTAGGAGGCCCCGCCTTCCTGCGTGGGCGCGAGGCCGGGGGCCGGTTTCGCCCGGGGAAGTGGGCGGTGCGGTGGGCGGGTCCCCTCCCGTGGGAGCACTGGCACCTCACACCGTTCCCGAAACAGTCTTTTTCTTGGCTGTCGGGTTCGGATAGTTCATGGAAGAACAGTTTCTTTCTATTACACTAGCACTGGGGCATTAGCACCTTTATTTCATTGTTTTAAACTGCCTGGAACTTAGACATTAAATTTTTATTTCCTTGCTTTAGAGTTACAACATTTTTATATCACCCATAGTTTATTTGACAGCGGAACTTGTGGCAGAGGTATTGGCTTGACTTCACAGGAAGTTAACGCCCTCACAAGCCCTAACTCGTCGCAGAACGTGAAGTTAAGGGGTAGCTTCTAGACTGAAAGGCGACCCCCAAGTACCGGGAAGCCCGGGGTAAGGGGCGGGGGTGCCAGAGGACGAGGCGGCGGGGAAGAATCAGAGGGCGGAAGGCGGAGGCCTGCGCTGGCCGCGCGGTGGGGGCCTCGGTTTCCTTCCCACGTGAGGCTGTGACGAGGGAGCTGAAGCTCGTCTCTTTCTCTCTTTCAGAAAATTTTGCCAAAGACCTTGAGATGTTTGCGAGGTGGGTGAAGAGCTTGATTATCTGCCGCTGTGTCTGTTTGCATCCTATTGGCACTCTGCATCTGGTGGGGTATTTCGGGAGAGCGTTAGCACGCTTTTTTTTTTGGCGTTTTGTGGAGGCTCATCTCTAATCAAGATTCCACTCCACAAGAATATAACATCTGCTGCAATCACGTCCATTCAGACTTGATTTGGCATTTTTTGAAGTTTTCCTAGTATTTTTTGTTAAGAGAACGGAAATCATTCAGCTCCAGGTTAAAAAAGGTGTGAATGATGTCTCTAGGGCTCTGACTGCGCGGGGCCTGCGCGCTTTTGAGACCGCTTCTGCGGGGTGGTGCCGAGCGGGGGTCGGTCCCCGCGGGGAGCGGGGCGCTGCGGGCGGTGATCGCCGCAGGTGCCCGGGTAATGGCGGCACGGTGCACGTCCGGCCTGCGTTTGCCGCGCTTGTTCCCGGTGACTTGCTTTCAGCTGGTAAAGCTTTAGCTTTTACAGGTGATTTACGCTCATCTCTTCAATTAGCGCCTCAGGTAATTGGAAACAATTGCTACCAATTGCTTTTATGAAGCAATTTGAATCACTACGGCCTGAAAGGGCCGGAGCTTTCTAGTTCGCCACCGCTTCTGATTGGGTGCCAGCCCCTCCGCAGGCACTTTTCACCTTGCTCCCCGGAGCTCTTTGTCACCCGGTGAGTGAGTTACAGCAGCAGGTTCTCGGAGGGTGGGCTCTAAATCTTCCCCTTCCTGTGCGCAGGAGCCCCCAAAGACCGTGCATCTTCGGCTTGGCCAGGCCGGCAGGGCGGTGCTGTGGGTTACGATGGCTCACGCGGCTTCTTCACTGTCCGTCCGGCGGCTGCCCCCTCCCGGGGCCGCTCTCCCCCACCCCGTGTCGCCTGTGAAACGCCTCTGTCGCTTCACTGCCGTTTCTTCTCTTCTCTTTTGAAAACACAACTCTTTCATTACAAAGGGAGACACGAAAGTGTGACTGAGCGGACAAATGACGCTTCGACTTGAAGGTGCAGCTTTCTCAGGGCAGAGCAGGGTCCCCCGCCCGAGCATGGCTGCTGTGGGAGGGCAGGCGCTCTGTCGCGGGTGTCCTGTGCGTCGTGGGCGGTTGTCAGCGTCTCCGGCCTCTGCCCACCGGGAGTCTGCCCCGGTTGTGACTCGTGTTTTTGCCAGGTCTGTGTTAGCTGTGGGAAAAGACAGTGAACGTTTTAAAAGGCTTCTGCAAAACATTAGAAATAATGAAATTAGAAATATTCCGCATTGTGATCATCAAGCTTTCCGTTCCCCTGTGTTTTAATAACATTTCCTGGGCACCGGCGCCAGAGTGGGGTGTGTGTGTCATTGAGGCTGGAAGTCCCCAAGGCAGGGCGTCGTCTTCTAAAGAAAGGGGTCTGGGTAAAGGCTGTCAGCTGCTGTCGGGGGCGGGGGCAACCTCGGCCTCTCTCACGCTTCCTTCCGGGAACCCCGAGGGAACACAAGATCCTTTGTCTTAGTTTTACATTGGTTTTCATGATATTCCAGTGTGCTCTCATGTTTTAAAAACCTGTTTTAAAGTCTATCACTGAGTAAAACCAATATTCCCAGAAAGTCAACTGTTTGTCCTGTGGCTCTGGGCTTCCCCTGCCACCCAGTCTCTACTTCCAGAACCGTGGTCACTGGGGACCGGGGAGCTGGAGATGCACACAGGCTGGGCTTCTCACAGCAATCCGAGTTCTAGAAGTATTAAGTAGTCTTTGTGGGCTGCCTGTAACATTGTTCCTGTGAGAAAATACATTTGATTCTTTTTTATAAGACTTTTATTTATTTATTTTTAGAGAGAGGGTGAGGGAGGGAGAAAGGGAGTGAAACATCAGTGTGTGGTTGCCTCTCAGGTGGCCCCCACCAGGGACCTGGCCCAAACCCAGGCATGTGCCCTGACTGGGAATCGAACCAGCGACCCTTTGGTTCATAGCCTGCACTCAATCCACTTAGCTACACCAGCCAGCCAAGAAAATACATTTAATTCTGAATTCTGAAAATACATTCAATTCACTTACAAACTTTGGAGAAATCATCTCTCAGTTTAAGTTATGGATTTCCTTTATTCACTTTTGAAATCTCTGGTCACCTAGCATTGCTAATGTGCTAAAGATGGAGTGTTTTGAAGAAAATAGATATTCTCCACTAAGTAAATTCTAGGAACATTTTGGGAATAACCTTTAAAACCACTGTTGCTGAAAGCATTATGTAAAAAAGTCGCTTTGGCCCTGGCTGGTGTGGCTCAGTGGATTGAGAGCCAGCCTGTGGGTTGTTGGTTCAATTCCCAGTCAGGGCACACGCCTGGGTTGCCGGCCAGGTCCCCAGTGCGGGGGGCATGAGAGGCAACCACACACTGATGTTTTTCTCCCTCTCTTCCTCCCTCCTGTCTCAGTTTTCTCTAAAAATAAATAAGATCTTAAAAAATAAAAAGTCACTTTGTCGTTTTCCCTGGAGTGACGTTCCGGAGTCAGAGGTTTGCCTCAGGAGAGTGTGATGTGCAGCGGCCCGGCCTGGAGACCAGGGACAGGCTGAGGGCCAGAGAGGGTGGGCTCAGTCCCATCCTGCTGCCCACGCTTCTTCGTGACAGATGAGCCGCCCTCACTCTGCGCCCGGCCTCACTCCGTACCCGGTTCAGCCGCCTGCGCCCCTTTGCTGCTGCCTTCCTCTGCGCTCTGCGAGGAATAAAACAGATGGAGCAGCCGGAGCGGGTGGCTGAGACGCGGCCGCACTGGTCCTTGGTGGCACCGCTGCCCTGTTCCCAGGGCGCCTGTGGCTGGCCTCACACTTTGTGGCTGCTATTGTGCCACCTGTCTGCCTTTTCTCCCTCCTCACCTTGGTCCTTGCAGGCGGCTGATCGGAAGTCATCTCCTGAAACGGGTATTATCCCAAGACAGGCAGATACTGCCATCAGGATAAGATGACAGGTGGCATTTGGACATTCAGCAGGATGTGAAGGAATAATTTGGCCAAATTATGGAGTATGATTTCTGTGTGACTTTGTCTTTAATTCATCCAATATTCAGTGTTGACCTACTATGTGCTGGCCACTGACCACTTTGCTAGTTACTAAGTATACAAAGATTCTTACTCCTGTGTACAAAGTTCCTACTTATTTTTGGAGGAAGTTAGAAATGGCAAGAAAAGTTGTAGTTAGTGATAAATTATTGAATAGAGCTTATTATCTCAAATTACCTTTTAAAGCACAGGGAAGGGAATTGGAATGAAAATTTGAGTCCAAGTTGTGAGCAAGACACAGACTCCGGCGTCAAGGGTGTTCTCTGCTCCCACCAGGCCGTGGTCGGGGGCTGCATCGCCGCTGTGCCGGGCGGCGGCGTGTTAGGGGCACCTGTGCGAGCCTGTGCTGCAGCCGGGCCCTGGGAGAGGGGCTTCGGGCTCTTGGTCTGAGTGAAGCCGTGCCTCACGGAAATTCTCTCTCTTTCTCCCCTCTTTCCTCTTCCTCTCTCTTTTTTAATCCTTGCCTGAGGATATTTTTCATTGCTTTTTAGAGAGATGGGTAGGGAGAGAGGGAGAAACATCGGTTGCCCTCTCTCGCATCCTGAATGGGGATGTAGTCTGCAACCTGGGTATGTGCCCCAACCAGGAACTGAACCCGCAACCTTTTCGTCCATAGGATCATGCTCCAACCAACTAAGCCATACCAGCCAGGGCTAATGTCTCTTTTAAAGCTTTATTTATTGCCCAGGCCAGTGCGGCTCAGTGGATTGAGCACTGGCCTGTGAACCAAAAGGTTGCTGGTTTGATTCCCCATCAGGGCACATGCCTGGGCTGCGGGCAGGGTCCCCAGTCGGGGTGTGCAACAGGCAACCAATTGATGTTTCTCTCCCTCTCCTTCTTCCTTCCTTCCCCTTTCTCTGAAAATAAATTTTAAAAAATCTAAAAAAAAATTTGAGAGAAAAACATCGATTTATTATTCACTCATCTTTGCATGCCGGTTGGTTCTTGCATGTGCCCCGACCGGGGACCGAGCCCACAGCCGTGGCGTGCCGGGACGGCGCTCTGGCGGACCGAGCCACCTGGCCGGCTTCACTGTTCCTTTTACACGTCGTGAGACGAGGCCGTTTTCTCTGCTCCCTGAAGCTGTGCGGTGGCCTTGCTGTCTCTGATGTGCTTGCTGTGACCCAGCCAGGCCCGTGGGGAGGCTCAGTGCCTCGGGCCCCTCTCCCTGCCTGTGCTCCTCGGCACCCTTGGCCCTGGGGGGAGGGTGGATGAATGGGTGTGTGTGCTCGGTGTCTTGGCTGGTCACTTATTCACGTCTGTGTCACTGTTGCTTAATGACTGTACTCTGAAAAGATGGGCTACTTAGAGGTTCTCGCTAGCCCGAAGTCTGACCGTGAACTTTGTGTTTCATCATAACTTCAAACACTACCAAACATTCTGGTGGATTGTTTCTGCCCTTTCTGCAGGCATGCAAAAAGAAGCACGATTAACACGGAAGACGTGAAGCTCTTAGCCAGGAGGAGTAATTCACTGGTGAGAGATGAGTTTCTTTCCTCACTCCCCTTTCCCATCAGAATACATTATTCCCAATTAATCACTTTTAGCCATGAAGCGGTTCCCCAGGGCACCTTGCATTAAAAACGAGAGCTGGTTGAACCATTCAGACCTGCCCGTAATTTATAGTCTTTCTTTCATTAAGATGGATCTTGCCAAGCCAATTTGAAATTTTCTAATCAGCACTCTCCGGATTTCATAGTTTGCCTCTCTGTAACGTCTCAAAACTTCGGGCCCATGTTTCATTTGCAGGGTGATGTCAGAGGCAGGAGTGTGGGGGGAGTTCATTATGGTGCCCAGTTTTCCTGGGCAGGCGTGAGGAGTGTTCGCATAGCTGAGAAGGGCAGACAGTTTTCTGTCTTTTCAGCGAAATCTGGGAGTTGTCCTGACCAGGCCCGCATTTCACAGGTGATGCTGCGGCCTGCCCAGCCTCGTGGCTGGGCCGGTGGCAGGTCTGGGACTCCCGTGAGGCCCAGCCGTGGAAACACTTCGTGTTCCTCCCCATAATGTGGGCTGCACGACGGGGGGATTTTATCTCTTTTTTCTCTGCTCCACTGCTGTGCCTAGGATAGGGCCTGGTACACAGTAGGTGCTGAATGAGGAGTTGTTGAATAAATTCCTATAGCAACTTACCGTCCACAGGGGGATTTGTAGGTGCTTAATATGTATTGTCTAAGCCTCACAGCCACCCTGTGAAGGTTTACAACGACGTGACTTATTGGCCCATTTTACAGGCCCGGCCCCTGGAGTTGGTAACTTCCCAAAGTTAAACAGGAAGCTCTCGGGTTGACCCCTGAACCTTATCCTTTTAACCATGAATTAGTGCTGTTTCTACTAGGCCCTTTCTGGCCTTTGCTCTTCTAGCAGCCTTTCCTCAAAGTTTAAGTTGGGGTTAAGGCTGAGAGCTCAGTGACAGAGCTAAGGCGCCTGGCGGCGCTGCGTCTCGGTGGAAAAGAGATCTCTGTCTTTGCAAGCTCCCTGTCACCTGTGACCTGGGCAGCTGCAGTGCGCGGTTTCTGTCTCTGGCAAAGGAAGAGTCGACGCAAGCCTTCTTAGACCACGAATTGCAAAGTTGTCTGCTGATGCGTATTTGTTTACTTCACAACACTTTTTATTTCGGACTCTTAATTTTTTTCATCTGACAGAAGCTTATATTAACGAAGACACACAGCTAAGTTTGCACATTTGACTAAATTCTCCCTTAAGGCAGGGACCTTGTCTTGTTTATCTTGTGTCCCTACCATATGGTACGTAGTAGTTGCTCAACAATTTCAGTTGGATAAATTTGGGCGGATGTTAACCAGATCTGTGCTTTGTAAAGTGCATCTGAGATGGGCGCGCCTTCGCCAAGCTCCAGGTGCTCACTCATTGGTTACTCCGGGAGCTCCCTCATGTTCGGTGGCCTCCGGCACCAGCAGGGAGTTGACAACGGCTGATTACTGCTGTGACAAGAATCCGAAGCTCTATTTAACTGTGAGGAGTGTGACCCAGGCTTGTCCACCCACATTTTTTGGGTGGGAGAGGGTGTAGGTTTTTTTCCCCCCCTAAACTTACAAAATGGCTTTATAACCAAAAAATATATATAATTAAAAATTCTTTTCTGTGCCCTGGCACGCTCAGTGGATTGAGTGCCGGCCTGCGAACCAAAGGGTCGCTGGTTCGATTCCCAGTCAGGGAATGTGCCTGGGTTGTGGGCAAGGTCTCCAGTAGGGGGCGCATCAGAGGCAACTGCACATTGATGTTTCTCTCCCTCCCTTTCTCCCTCCTTTCCCCTGTCTCTAAAAATAAATATTTTTTTTCATAGCTAAAATACATCACAGAGAAGAATGAAGAGATTGCTCAGTTTAACACAGAACGAAAAACAAAGAAGAAAAAGAAGTTAGAGGCTGAAAATAAGAATTCAGTGGAACCCACAGAGGCTGAAGGAGTGGAGAGTGAGAATTAAACTCTGTCACCATTTGGGAAAAGCAGCCCTCAGCAGGCAGAGCCACCAAAACACGTATTGCCACCAAGGGAATTTTGAAGGAATAAGTGGAGATTAAAAAAAAAGGTGCAGAGGCTTTTTGTGCTGCGTCCTCCACGTCATCGACTGCAGAAGCCAGTGCGAACGGGAACTGGAGACTCTTAAGCAAAATACTCCTGTCCCGTGTCTTACTGAAACTCATAAGAAAGGTTTGTGTTTGAATATACATTGTAAGTTATATCTATTGCAATTAATAAAACTGTTAGCAGTAAAATATGGTTGATTTGTTTTCAAGCAAAAATCCTAGTTATTTATTTTACGTAAGTTTCGAGGCTGACAGTTCCTGGAAGATGATAAAGCTGTATTTATTTAGTTTTTTTGATTACTGTTGTTTTAAACTCATGTCACTTGGGATCACAGGTGAAAAGGCTAATGCTGGGAAATGGTCCTTTTTACTGTTTAAAGGAGATTTTTTCCAGAAACACAGTTTATGGGATTTTTCCTCAGGCTGTTTTGGGGGTGCTTCCAGGAGCTCCAGTCCTGCTGTCATCTTTTTGGGGTTTCTTAGAGGGCCAGGGTGGGCTGTTTCCCTGCTGGGGCAGGAGGGGTACCGAGAAGGGCCTGGCGTTCACAGCCCGTTCTGCGTGCCAGGCTCTGCCCCGGGCGCCGCCCGTGGCACCTCACTGGGTCTGCACAGCTCGTTCAGGGGGTGAGTGGCTGTCCCCATGGTCCTGATGAGCAAGCTGAAGCTGGAAGAGGGTAACCACCTGCCCAGGATCTGCTGACCAGTAGAGACTGTATACATTCGGGGTCCTGACTCGAGAGGGGGCAGGAGAGAAGAGGGTGTGCATTTTGGGTAGGATTTTTACTACTGGTGCCCAAATATGGTTATCGCAAGACACCTCGGAGTCTGACTGTCAGAAAGAGATGCTGAGCTGTGGTCCTAGTAAAGACTTTTTTGTGGGGAGGGCAGTGTCTTTATTTAAAAAAATTATTTTCATTGTGATTTAAAAAATAGTTCATATTTTATTGTATTTTTCCATTACCATTTATCCCCCACATACCCTCTTCTACCTCCAGTCCCACCCCCATAAAGCTTTGAATTTAAACTTTAGTTTCAGCTTCTGCAATAACTGATCACATGATCTCGTGTTAGTTGTAACGTGGGTCACATCAGTGAAGGAAAAGGGAATCCTGAAGCCTTCCACCCTTGCAGTGCCTTCCAGCCAAAGATCTGTGTGTTGGTTTCTTTTTTTAATTTTATTTTAATTAAACGTATCGGGACGACATCAGTTAATAAGATCGTATGGCTTCAAGTGCGCATTTCTATGGCTCTAGAGCTGCGTGTTGCCCCGTGTGCCCACCCCCTGCCGTCAGGCCGCCCTCGGCCACCGTGTTAGGCCCCCGCCACGCTGCCACCCCACGTGTGCTCTCCTTAAACTCCGCCTCGAGGGGGGCTTAGATGCTAGAGACTGTGGACTTGGCGGAGGTTGGCGTGCCCGGCCTGCATCCCGGTTGTGCCACTCGGAGCTGTGTGGCTTCCTGCAACGCGGCGTCCTCAGTGTGCAGGGTTAGACTGCCTCGCAGCGAGGTTACATGGGGCAGTAGGAGGAAGTGGGCAGAACCACCCTAATGCGTCTTACTCTTACAGATTTCTGTAGCCCCGAAATTCCGTGCACACGTGGCTCCAAGTGGGGAACCTGTGTGCGCCGCGGGTGTCCCGTCTGCTCGGAGGGGTGCAGAGGGCCCCGCCCTGCTGGCGGAAGGGCTCTGACGAGGTTTCCTAGCCGCGTGAGAGTCGGCTTGGTGTTCATGTAACTTTTGGTTTAATTAGCTTATGTACAGCCTGTTTCTATCTGATGCGTGTGGTCTTACATTTTTCGGGGGTTAACACGGGTGGTGGGACTTTGTCAGGAACACTGGCTCCACTCCCTGTGTTTTCGTGAGCTGTGTCTTCCCCGCCACACGCCCCAGTCGGCGCGTTTACTCTGGACACCCAAGGCCTGTCAGCCAGCCTTCATGTGTCTGTCCTTGGTGACCGTGGCAGAAAGGAGCGCTAGACGGCCCTTTTTCCTGGGCTCGCTTCCTCCGAGCTCTGGAAGCTCATCCGAGCATTAACTAGCCCTGCTGACCATATAACTAGACGATTAACCATAAAGAAGCAGAGGTCTTTGAAATAAATGTGGCCTGGTGACAAAGGTGGGGGCAGTCGACGTTTTCAGTATTTGTCTTCCGTGTATGCCAGTTCCTCAAAGAGCTTGGAACGAAAGACCCCATGTTCATGTTTGTTATTGAGATCATGAGCCAGGCAAGCCTTAGCGTTCCTCTCTGCTCACAGCTGCTGCCGGGGGGCGCCAGGGGGCGCCGGGGAGGGTCTGCCCTGCCACCACTCCCTGCCACGCACAGCCAACCCCCGGGAGAGGTCATTGGGCTGCTGTGCCCTTCCCTGAGCTGTGGAGTCTGGAAGGGGCCCCGAGAGCCCGTGTGGGCCGGCTTCCACCAGCTGGAGCCCCTGCCCGGCGTTCCTGACGCACGGTTCCCCGGCTCTGCTGAGCTCCTCCAGGGCCGGGGAGCCCTCTCTGTTCCTGGACACGACTGATTGCAGGTTTCTCCTCTTCTCAGGGAAAAGTCTTGCACCTTCTAACGTCTGTCCAGGTCCTGTTCTGCCCTTTAGAAAGAAACAGTCTTTGTTTTTCAAAATAATCTCAAATCGGATTCCTTTTCCTTAAAGTCCCCATTGTACCTCTTTCCAGAAACACACATTCTCGCCCGAACATTAGACAGCGGGCTCCCCGAAGGCGCACTTCGGGCCGGTGAACCGCAGCCCCTCGGCGCCTGTGCAGCGCCTGCCTCGTAGGCGCCCTGTGAAGACTCGCACCCAGGACTCCACGGCGCGCTCGGGGAGAAGCAGGCGCCCTTGCGGAGGTTGCTCGGCTCTAACCGGGGATTTCCGCAGCGAGGGGCCCTTTCCGCTGTGCGGGGTGCGTGCGGGGTGCAGAGTGAGCTCGTCTCTGACGGTCTCAGCGTGAGTGCCTAGTGTGCGTTCCCCTTGCACTGGGGGCTGTCCGTGACCCTAAGCTGGTTCCGGCAGTTCTGTGAGGTAGGCAGTAGGGCCTGTGTTCTTGTCCCCATTCTGTAGGTGAGGAAGCTGAGGCCACGGAGAAGTCACTTAAGTGGCAAAGCCAGGACTTGAGTCCAGAGACCGACCCTGAAAACGAAGCTGTGCTGCCCGCGCCTGAAGCTCTGCGCGGAGGACCCTCCGTGCGCACTGGGCTCTGGGGAGCGCTGTCCTTCCTGATGTTCACTCTGCAACGAGCTGTCGGTTCCTCGGTTGCTCCGCTTCCACCTACAGCCCCGCCTTGGATATCGGTCATCTTCAGTGGGCTTGTGGTGGGCGTTCCAGATGTTAGGGGCGGTCTCAGCTGGGGACACGGGCTGCGCGTTTGCTTCTGTGACTCTGAGAGTGGGGCCTGGGAGGGAAAGCGAGGAGGGGCACCGCTGACGTCCCAGGCTGCGCTTCTCTGCAGGGGTGCCGCCCCCGGGAAGAGTCGGCCTGGGAGCGGGTCAGGCGCAGGTCCTTCAGTGGGAAGAAGGTTTCACACCTGACGCTCACACAAAACAAATTTATTCTTACTCCCTGTGACGCACTCTTAATTTCTGTTTTACTCAAAAAAGTGCTAGTTCAGCCCTGGCTGACGTGGCTGGGTGGGTTGGAGCGTCGTCCTGTACACCAGCAGGTTGCCGGTTTGATCCCTGGTCAGGGCGCATACCCGGGTTGCAGGTTCAAGCCCCAGTCGGGGAGCGTAGTGGAGGCAGCTGATCCCTATTTCTCACATGGATGTTTCTCTCTCCCCCTCCTTTCCTGTCTCTCTGAAAGCAACAAAACAAACATCCTTGGGTGGGGATTAAAAAAGAACTGCCAGTTTATGATCCCTAGTGAGTGGTCAGTAGCACTCTGAAAAACACTGGACTCGAGCCTGGCTACTCTGGGGTCAGCATCACCTGGGCGCCTGTTAGAATTGCAGGACCGTGGCTTCTTGCACCACATCAGAATTGGCATTTTAGCCTGAATTGCAGTGAGGCGATTTGGGTTCACGGGTCAGTTTGAGAAGGCCTGGGCCCGGGGGACAGTGTCTGGCCTGCTGGGCTGGGGAGCGGTCACTGGGGTCGTCCTTGCCTGCGATCTGGGGAAACTGGGGGACTCTCTAAGCGGCTGCCTGAGCCCTCATTGCGACCCCCTTTCTTCTGCCCACAGCAGATTCAGTCACGCTCGAGTATGGGCAAAATTTCAGATGGTAAGCTCCTTCCCCAAGGCTAAATTTAAACCACGTTAAATCACTCTGGTTTGTTCTCACGGCTTCCTGCTTGCTATAGGCGTGATTGCGAGGAAGTGGAACTTCTTCAGAAACAAGTGCACGTGAATTGCGAAGGCAGAGCAAATCACAGGCAAAGCCCCGTGGCTTTAATGAAGGATTAAGTCCCATCCAAAAGCGCCTTTGTGGGCGCTGATTGCTGCGGCATATGCGTCACCACTTGAGGGTGGGGGAAAGCGGGGTGCAGGCCTTACACAGGTATGTATACAAAAAACCAGCTGCAGGTTGAGCTAAAAATACCCCCCGCCCCCAGTCTCCAGAGAAAGGACCCACATCCACAAAACCCTGATTTCGGGGCTGTCAGGGAAGATGAGCCGCCGCAGCGCTGGAGAGGAGTGCCGGTCAGCCCGCAGAATGCCGCCCCTCTGCCTGCTGCTGCTGCTGCTGCTGCTGCTGCGGCCGCTCTCAGGGGCCACCGCTGCCCTTCCCCTGGAGGGCGGCCTCGCAGGCCTCGACAGCCGCAGCGGGGTGAGTAGTCCCCATCTTGGCCACACGCCAGCCCCCTGTCTGGCCGGCTTGCTGCCTGGCCTGCTGGCCATGCCTGTGGACTCCCCAGCACCCACAAGGCCGAGTGTACGGGGCCGGCCGTAGGGCCGCACTTCGCAGGGCCGCCCCCGGGACTGGGACGTGCACCCAGACGTGCCGAGTCTCGCTTACCTTCCGTCAGAAAGTTCTGAGACTCCGTGGACCGTCCGTGTGCAGCGGCCCCGTCTGCTCCTCTTTGCACGTTAAGTGGTCGTACCAGTCTGTTACGGAGCGATGGTGGAGCTCACTGCAGGGTTAGCCACATACACACACACATACACACACACGCACGCCTAGAATCTTAATGTACGTGCACAGCGCCTGTTCCCACCGCTCGGATGAATTGACACCGTTGCGTTTTTCACTGTGAGAACTCGTAACTTCATGAGGTGATTGATTCTTCTCTTTCCCATTTTGAAGAAGTTCCAAGAAGAGTACATAAAATCGACCATTAAACATGGATTTTTCTCTGAAATTACCAGATGAGTTTCAGACAAGTCATTTATCATCAGATTACTCCTAGACGCTTTCTAAGGAGTTTGAAAGACCAGGGGATCGTGTCCCAGTCTGATCTGTCTTGCAGAGCAATTTGTGGACAGCCAGGGGTGAGAGCAGAGAGGAGAAAGCCATGCTCAGCCAGCCTGGCCCACCTCGGGGCTTCTGGGTGGCCAGCTGGTCCCTCCGCAGGGAGAGCCGTAGCCCTCCAGACCTCTGAGTGAAGGGCCTCAGCGCAGATATGAGCCAACTGAGCAGTCTTTCTTTTCTGACCAAAAGTCTCAACTTTCCTTTTCTCTGATTAGAGCAGTGCAGTTAGAGTGTTCTCTTAACTTTCTCATCCTTTCAACAGGTACGTGATTTATTATTCCGGAGCATTTTTTTTGAAGGAAGGAAAGAATTATCTTTTAATGCTGACTGAGCCAGACGGGTGATTTGTCTTTGTCCTCTCCTTTTCAAAAGCATTGGCAGGAAGTGGCAGAAATAAAGAAAAACAGCCTGTGGACTTTCCTTGCTCGGTGGTACGAGTGGCCCTCCCAGGCCAGGGCGGCGCGCTCCGCAGGCAGGGCAGCCGGGGAGGCCTCCAAACGGCAGGGCGGCCCGCCCCGCCAGCAGCCCGCTCGCCCGGGCAAGGTGCCCTGCAGGGATTTCTTCTGGAAGACCTTCTCCTCCTGCAAGTGAAGCCTCACCCGCGTCACCCGTGCAAGGAAGTGTGACGATGGACCGAATAAAGCGTGTTAAGCAGCCGTGATCTTTCTGCTTTCTGCAGTTGTCTTCTTGTTTCTGTGTGACGTGAGAAGTGTTTTTAATTTAAGCTCCGGCAACGCCCAGTGCTGAATGTCTTGAGTAATCTGGAACCCCGAGCGAATGTTTCTGAGAGACCTTTGTGGGTTTTGCTGTGTTGTGCCCAGGGCCGCCACGGGGCTCTCCCTCCCCCTTCGCTATGTGCTTGGCAGTTGTCGGTCCTCGTCTTCCTTTCTGTGACTCAAAATAGCTAAAGGCTGCATACTTAAAAGTTCAGAATAACATCTTATTTCAGTTTATATTGGTATAAACTAATTGAAAATATTTCCCTCATTTTAAAAGCAATTTTTTAGTACTGCTCAAAGAGCAAAATGGTATATTTTTTTTAAAAGATTTTATTTATTTTTAGAGTGGGGGGAGGGAGGGAGAAGGAGAGAAACATCACTGTGTGGTTGCCTCTCTTGTGCCCCCTACTGGGGACCTGACCTGCAACCCAGGCATGTGCCCTGACTGGGAATTGAACTGGCGACCCTTTGGTTCGCAGCCCACGCTCAACCCACTGAGCCCAGCCAGGGCAAAATGGTGTATTCTTCATGATTTAGCAAAGACTTGAATTTAAAAACAAACGTCATCCTATTAAACAGGCATCATGCTGACATGTTTATAAAAGCTACATTTGAACCAGCTGTTACACACAAACCACCTTTAATCAGTGTGTCAGTGAGTCGTTAGAATCCTTTCCGTGGATGAGTGCTGCGGGTTCCTTTCCAACCAAAAGCTGAGCGGCGCTGCCGTGCGGCCCGTGGCCCACTGGCCTCAGATTCCAATCCCAGGACTGTGGAGTCCCAGGATCCGGGCCGTGTCCGGAGCCGGGTGCACACGGGTGGAGATGTGTTACGTGTGTGACTGTTGTGTTTCCACAGTCCTCGGGGATTCCCACAGAAGTGACAGTGGGTGACGGTTACAGCTGGGGGTTCCGTTTCTGTGTGTCCTGCAGAGCAGCCGCTGGGCCCTGTGTGGGCCAGGGTTTCGGTCTGCCCACAGGAGGTTAGGAGCAAGCAAGTTGCTCCGTTCAAAACCCTAATCAGACTTTTAATTCTCCCGCATGGCACCGAAGTCCTTGCTTGGTTATACATGACTGTAACTCGTGAATCATAGATTCCGAACCAACTTCCAGGGTGGTGTTTTCAGATGCTGACTTCAAAGCTTAGATTCTTACGTGGAATCAGGCGAAGGCTGGAGGGGGACACGGTGACATCCTCTCTGATGCCAGGGGGACAGACTCACGGAGTCTGACTGCTGACCGTTCCGTCCTGTTTCCGCAGAGCTGAGCTTGTCTTGCTAATCCCTAGCTGAGTAAAAGTGGAATGGGATCGAAGAGCCTCCGTAGTGTCTGCCTTTCCAAACACGGCAGCTTTCGGAGACCAGAGCTGGGCCAGCGCCCTGGGCGGGGAGGTTGCCTGAAAGACCAGCTGCCCTGCAGAACTTGTCTTCCAGGGTTTTTCCAGAAGAAAAGCATGGCCGTTGTTTTTCAGTTTCAGCTGAGGTCATACACAGTCCTTCAGACTGGGACTTTCACTTTGGACTAAGTAATATTGGAAGGATAATGAGGCTAAACTAATGATACTGCCAGGCGATCCATCACGTCTCAGCCTGCCTTAGTTCAGGGGAATTAGTAAAATGTGAGCTGGCGTCAACTGCATGTTAGACCAGATTAATATGCTCGTGATTAATAAATTAGCGTAAAATGGGTAATTAGGGTAATTTCCCGCCATCAGGTTTTCGGTGGACTGTTCTCAGTCTACCTTTCTGTAGTTCAGTCCAGTTAAATGCGTCGATCTGGGACGCCAGCACCTGGACAACTTCTGGTTCATTCTTTCACTTGTTTCCAGCATTTATCACCAGAATAGATCCTTAACGGCCGAGGAAGACCTGTGACGTAAGCCTGCGACAGAAATCCCTTCCCACCACTCATATTTCAGGGCCGACAGCAAACCAGCCTGGGCTTTCGGAAACTCAGGCCAGGAAGCTCATGGCAATACTCAAACAACTCGATCTGGTAACAGCACCTGCTGAAGGGATGACCCACATCTTGTTAGTAGCAGCTGCTTCAGCGGCGATATGATTCCGTTTGGGACAAATGAGAAGAGGAAGTGTCGCATGGTAACTTTGTTTCCAGGTTAGAGAGGAAGAGGCAAAGGGCAGCTGGGCAACCCGCTGGTTCGTTTCTCAGCACCCTCACGGGGACATTTATCCTTTATAATTAAGTAGTGAAGTGGTCAGAAACACGTGTTTGCCTTGTTAAAATAATTATAGGCTGGCTAAAGCTCGAGTTGCCTGGTTATAGTTCCTGTAACACGGCGCTGGAAACTACCGAAGAAATTCCAGCGTCTGCATTAACCCGTCGGTCTACTGCCCTGTAACTGTGCGAGTGGTACCTGCTTTGAGTCAGGCGAACACCCAGTGTTGGGGTTCTGCAGTCTGAAAGCTGAATGCACCTCCTGGGGGGCGAGTCTAGTCCCCTCACTGGAGGCCTTCAAATAGGATGGGGGGACCCCCCCGCACCGGTCGGCAGTGTGTTCAGACTAAACATGTTCAGACTAGATCATTTTAAGGTCCTTAAAAACCTCAAGTAATAAAAGGCACAACCAAAATAACATAAGGCAAAACCCTACAAATAAAATGTTGAAAAACCCTGAAAGCAAAAAAAAAGATAATTAGGAAATTAAACAGCTGAACACCACTCTGGTTAGCAAAGGCACCTTAATAATTCTTGTAATAATGCAGGGTATTTTTTTTCAGACATTTATTTTATTCCTTTCTCTGGAAAATGAAAAATCCATTAGTTTTTTCCTTTTGCTTTTACCCAGAAATTAAAGGTTGGTAAGTGGTAATTAGCGCAGCTCCTGTCAAAGCCAATTGCCTAATGGGGACTGACATTTGACTTGCGGTGGAAGAATGGGACATGGCTGATGTCGAGTTCATTAGTCCCGGCTGCCTTCTCTGACATTCCTTCTCCTCCCGTAAAACGCTCCTGGTTTTAGACAGATTGCTGTGCTGCCACTTGTCTGTGTTAGAGGGACCGGGGGCACCGGGGTGGGGGGGCGAGGATCACTGGGGGCAATGCTGTGTGTTTGCACCGGCTCTCACCACACCCCGGGGCTGGAGCTTGTAGGCGAGGGTCTTTGCCCTAGACGCCCACAGGCAGGCACCCCCAGTCTCTGTCTCTGCTCCTGCCCCCCTGTCTCCTGTCCCTGGGGAAGTGAAAGCGAGCCACTCTGTAGTCCACTAGGCTAGGCACGGTGCACCTTCTCACGTGTCATTTAACCCTTTCCATCTTGGGGCCTCACGCTAACTTTATAACTTTACATTTTTGGAAACTAAGGTCTCGAAAGGCTGGACTCCACCTGGGTTTGTCTTACTGCAGAGCCACAGTACCTTCCCATGACCCACCTCCCCCATCTGTGCAGCTGAGCTGCTTGGTGAGTTCAGTACAGAACACCAACCACCAGGCCAGTCAACCAAAGCTCCACTGTGTATTTGATAAAAATAATTCGAGAAAAGATTTCCATTCAGTAGAGCAAGGCTGCAGATGCTGCTGGAACTGGTGAGTAGAAATTCTGTTCCGTAGCTTCCTTTGCTGTTGTGCTGACTGTACAGTGTTCACGGGGCTTGCTCGCTTCTCGTTCCCCACCAGCATGCTGACTACAGTTAGAGATCTTTTGGGCCCTGGCTGGTGTGGCTCAGTGGCTTGAGTGCCGGCCTACAAACCAAAGGGTTGCCAGTTCGATTCCCAGTCAGGGCACATGCCTGGGTGCGGGCCAGGCCCTGGTGGGGGGCGTGTGAGAGGCAACCACACATTGATGTCTCTCTCCCTCTTTCTCCTTCCCTTCCCCTCTCTAAAGATAAATAAGTAAAATCTTTAATAAAAATTCTTTGGAAAATTATGTTGTAGACCTATGAGGCCTTTTCTGGTGGGAGTCGGCTCCAACTTATTACATTGGTAGCAAAATCAGTGTTCAGGATGTAGAAATGATGAGTGTCTGGACCTAAGAGAAAATACCAATGGAAGGAGCGCTGGGATCAGAACCAGACTTGTCTCTGAATCGCGGCCCCGGCTGTGACATGAGGCAAGTCACCGAACCCCGCTGAGCACCGCTCCACTCAGGTGCGAAGTGAGGCAAGGAGCTGCGCACGTCCTGCGGGCTCACTCGGTTCTGTGAGGCCCCGGTGTGACAGGTGTGACAGGTGTGACAGGTGCCAGCGCGGGGCGGACTGCAAACGTCTATGGAAACCTTCCGGGGGCGTCACTGCCCAGCTGGGCGCTTTGACAATGTGTGAGGAAGCTTTCAGCTGTCCCCGCACCCGAAGGTCGCCGCTGGCACCGGGCGAGTGGGGGAAGGAGGGGGATGCGTGTCTTCCAGCGATTTATAGGGCGATTCCTCACGGTGAACAATTGTCCCATGTCCCACCTGACTTTTTAAGATTTTATTTATTAGAGAGAGGGGAAGGGAGGGAGAGGGAAAGGAACATGGATGTGAGAGAGAGACAATGATCGGTTGCCTCTCCTTGTGCACCCCTTCCAGTGACCAAACCTGCAACCCAGGCACGTGCCCTAGCCGGTTTTGCTTCTCAGGACAATGCCCAACCCAGTCCTGCTGGTCAGGGTGTGCCTTCCGAACGTCACGATGGGCATTCCTATGGATAAAAACCTGTTCCAAGTTAGCCCAGCCTGAATCTGACTTCTGTTTGACATAGAAAGTATTTTTTCCAGCTTTAACGTTCCCTGGATTTTTCAAGAATGCAGCTACCTTGTAAAAAAAAAGTCATTCTGTTCAGCACATCAGTGATGGGGAAACCCCATTACAAAGGGCAGTGCTGCCTGCGGTACCTGAGTGGACAGTGGCTACACACCCATGCCCGCCGCCTGTCACTCACGGCAGTTCCGTGTCCCAGTCCAAGCCTCCCGCAGCTCCATGCGCCGTCGGCACAGTCACACACAGAGACGCACTGAGGAGACGCGTGCCATTTTATTGGAAATCACTTTCTTTTTGTTTTTCCTGAAACACCACGTTCGGGGCGTCATGTCAGTGCTTTTCAGAGCGTGTGTGCAGGTAGGTCGTCAGCCCTGGCTCTCACTTAAGGATAATTAAGGAGGCAAAAAAAATATGCTATTAAAAGGGGGAGTGCTGGGGCCAGGCAGGCAGAACCTCAGGGGGAGGGCGTCCGTGAAAGGGTGACGAGCCCGGCTGAGCCCTCCGGGGAGGTCCCAGGAGAAGGAAATCGTTCTTTTTGTTCTGTTTGGTTTCTGTGTCCATCCTGGCCTCAGGACTTACTGTTTTATTTCTCTATTTAATAACTGGCCAATGTATCTCTTAATAGCATCCTGCTTTCCTTTAAGCATGCTTTCAAAAAAATAAGTCCCTGACAGCCCATGATCTTTTCCCTGCAAGTAGCCTGGGCTATAGATTACACAGCCTGAACGAGACGTTTGCACAGAAACAGGAGGCATATAAACCAGAAGTCTCTGCTCTGCACTCAGACACTTGGAGTCGTATCGCATGGAAATTGATTTAATGACCTTTTATGCCCCCTGCTGATAAAACGTATTAGAAAGCTGGAAGAGTTTCAGATCTAATTTCATAATACTGAATTAGTATTAGAAACGGTGAGACTCTCTGTATGTCCCTACGGTCGGCCAACTTAGTATGTGCCTTCAGACAAAGGAAACAGTCCGTTACCTGAGGAACAAGTGTGTGGCTGTAATCAACACTATTATGTCACCTTCTCTGCCATAATGTGGTCTGAATTCTGCATTTCTATCTTTAGAACCGTGGTGAGTCCGAAATACGACAGCTTCTTTCCACTGCCTTCACAGTCGCTTTAAAACAGAGAACATGAGAACGTGCAATGATCAGAGGAGGTGGGATACTACTGGCGCCGCTGCACCGTTCACGAGGGGCAGCAGGGCGGATGCTGAGATCTGGAGCGCTTTGCACGGAGCCCGTCTCCCAGCCAGTTCCAGGAAAATGCGCTCGAAGGCAGGGGGTGGGGCAGTTACACAGGTGGCTGACACGGGGGAAGGGATTTACTGGTGACAAAAACCAAGGTCACGGGGTTCTCTTTGGCATAGTGGCAGCTCCAGCTACGAGGGGTCTAGTCTGGCTCGTTTGGGAGCCTGCGGTTCTCCGGGCAGCGAGTCCCTCCCGGCTGAAATACTCCTGAGAGACTGCAAACTCTGTACCTGCTGGAGGCGCAGGCTCAGCTCCTGGTGACAGGCCTGTTGGACAGTTTCCGCCTTCTTTGTGTCCCAGTTCAAAGCAACAGCCAGTGCTTTGGGGTCTTCCTTGGTAACCAGCTGCGGCAAGAACAAGAACCACTGAGAACCCCTGCCTGTGCCCGCCTCGCCTGCTGCTCCCACGGTTTCTTTAGAGCCGCGAGGTTAGGTGACAGTCATGTCCCCGCCGAAATGCCAGGTCTCCTTCTGGTAAACTGTCATGGGCCTTCCCACACAGACCAGGAACCTCTTTGGAAAGAAGTGCACTTGGAGCAACCACATGTCCTTCACTTACAGGAAATTTAGCCGAGTGAAGTGCATACAGTTTCCTCCCTTCTGGCTACACTGGGACAGGGCCAAGGGCGGGCAAGGAGGGGGAGCACCTGCTGTGATGGCTTCTCTTTGCCGAGCTTCCCTCCCTTGGTGTGAGAGCCAGCACGGGCGAGCCCCTCCAGGCGCCTGCCCTGTGCCAGCGTGTGTGCCGCGACTGCCTAGACCCCCCCCAGCCACTGGCAGAACCCGAGCCGCGTCACGGCCGGAGCCCCGCTGCCCCTCCCTGTCCGGGTCGGTCATCGCGTCGCCCGCTCTGATCAGAAAGTCACGTTTGGGGATCTGCAGGGGCGCCTCCACTTTGTTCAAGCCGTCCTGATTTAGATTACACGAGATGTTTGCAAATGCTTTGGCATATAATAACAGACGAACGGGCAGCTAGGATTCGGGGTCTGCAGCGGAGAAAACCCCACGCGAGCCTCTGCAGGGCCCTCCTACGCCTCCGCGAGGCTGCTCCGCACTTCAGGGCCCCTGGCTCTCGCCCACCTCCAGATCCTGACTAGACAAACTCAGCTCTGGGGCGGGCTTCTCCTTCAGTGCAGTGAGGATCTGGCTCGCGAGGCCGGTTTCCGAGGAGCGTGCTGTGCTCACACCCGCGTCAACGGCGTCCCTCTCGTCACTGAAGCCAGCTTCGGGCTCTGCAAAGCAGACGGGACATGGAGGTCAGCCACACCGGCCAGCCAGAGCAATCAGGAGGCCGGGACAGGAACCTGGCACCTCGAGACGCCAGGCAACTGTGGCCTCACTGTTGTTGACCACCACGTCACCACGCGTGCCCCTCACCGAGTTCTCGGTGGCAGTCCCCAGCCAATGAGCCGCCCTACCTTGCTGCTTTGACAAGACGCTGCCCTCCTTCTCCAAAGCCTGGAGGTAAAGTTCCAAGAGCTGCTTGGACTGGCGGGCTTCCTCTCTCTGGTCCAGCACCTGCTGGAGGGTGTTCTGCAGCCCCTGGACGGTGACGCGGCTTTGGCCAAGTTCCCGAGCCAGGTCTGAGCAGGGCACGTCGACGAGCACCTGCCAAACACACAGGGACTCTAAGAAGCCGAAAAGTGTTTTCTGAGCATGGCGCACTCTCTCTCAAATGCATCAGTTTCTGAGGCACATTTAATCTGTTTTCCTAAGTTACTTAATATGGCTGCCTAAGAATTGAGAGAGAGAGGCATGCAATTTTTTCAGTTTTCCTCTGGTGAAAAAATTTGGAAAAATGATGCCCTAGTGCCTCATTAAAAACTAAACAAAATCCTGATATTAAAAAACCCAGTTGTGCCTGGGCTGGTGTGACTCAGTGGACTGAGTGCCGGCTTGCGAACCAAAGGGTTGATGGTTCGATTCCCAGTCAGGGCACATGCCTGGGTTGTGGGCCAGGTCCCCAGTAGGGACATGTGAGAGACAACCATACATTGATGTTTCTCTCCTTCCCTTCCCCTCTCTCTACAAGTAAATAAAATCTTTTTTTAAAAAGCCCAGTTGTAAGGAATATAAAGGAAGTATATGATTATTTATAAAATGAATTGATATAAGGTTTCAAGCAAAAATTTTTCTAATAATTTTAACCTTGAACATTTTTATTACACAGGTCCCTAGCTTTAAAAGACTTTGTGGAGACTTTTTTTTTAAAGACCTTTATTTCTAGAGAGAGAGGAAGAGAGAGAAACATCAATGTGTGGTTGCCTCTCACATGCGCCTGTAACTGGGGACCTGGCCTGCAACGGAGGCATGTGCCCTGACTGGGAATTGAACTAGCAACCCCTTGGTTCGCAGGCTAGCTCTCAATCCACTGAGCCATACCAGCCAGGGCTAAAAAGAATACTTTTAAAATACAAACTATACTAAGATTTCTTTTTAAAAAAGATATTTATTTATTTATAGAGAGGGGAAGGGAAGGAAATAGAGAAATGATTGGTTGCCTCTTGTATGCTCCCCATTGAATTAGCGACCCTTCGCTTTGCGGGATGTTGACGAAGCAACTGAGCCACACCCGTCAGGACTAAACTACACCAAGCTGTTCAATAACATGTCCAGTCGGAAATAGGAGAGAACTCACTTACTATACCCTGAGTCTGCTATAAGAATCATTTTGAAGGCGGTGCATTCTTTGGCACATACTAAATTAAAAATAGTCTTCATAAAAAAGATCTGACTGTTGAAACTCTGAAGTCACTAACGTCTCTTGACTGCTTTTCACCATCTGTAAAATGGGGCAACACTGGCTCCTACGCCACAAAGCGTGTTCCTCCCCAGTGTCTTCCCTTCCCTCCCACCTGTTCTCACTGCCCGCAGTCCCCGCTACGGTGGCGCCTTTTCTTGGTCCACTGGGCCAGCCTCCCTAAGTCCCCTTTACACGCCCTCAACGTCCCTGCAGAGCCCAGCGTCAGGGCGAGAGCTCACTCACGTCCCGATGTCCCTATTTCGTAAGGCCCGTGGTGCTCCTTATTCTGAGGGTATGCCGGAGTACTCAAGTCTGTTGGGCTGGGGGGATCTCACGACCCCTTTCCGTTTCTTAAAAAAGGAAAAACAAAACGAGCTTGCCCTGCCTTCCCTCTGCCCGCAGCACTCCGGCCCCAGCCTTTCCCAGGCAGGCTCCATCTTGTCCTGCGGCTCTCAATGTACTGGTCACCTGCCGGTGCTTATCAACTAGGCCCTACTTCTTTATCCTGTGTGCAAGCACCTGTGCAAAACAACAGTGGTGAGTCTTCTGCGGCGCTGTCTGGAACAGCAAGACGGAGGCCGGCTCAGCATCCCCTGGTGGGGGAGACTCGATAAGCACAGCGTGGGCACAGCACGCACAGAGCACTGCGCAGAGCTAAGGAAGGCCCGGCATGTCTTTCATGCACTGATCCGGGTACTCTCCGACACTTCTTTAAACATGGAGTGGGTGTGCTGTCACGTGTGTGACACGCAGGGGACGGGGGACCTACATGCGTGCTGTGCGCAGGACAGCTCTGGAACAGGAGGACCCCGACGACGGGCTGTCCCCAGGAAGGGAGCCTGGGGAGCTGGGGGCAGGAGTCAGACCTTCCGCATACCCTTCCCCGCCCCGATCTCACGGAGGTGGAGCTCCCACCCCGCACACTCCCCCCACGTGACATGCACGGTTCATGGGTTCGGGCACGTTCACAGAGCTCTGATCAGCAGCAGGCATTCTAGAACGTTTCCTGTCGCTGTAGGTGTGTGTGCTCCGGCCTTCCCACTACACAGGCAGTTACGAAGGACGTGGCCTCTCACGTCTGGCTTCTTCCCCTTAGCGTAACGTTTCCAAGGCTTACCCACCCCGCGGTGTGCACTAATCTGCACTCCTTTTTACCGCTGAATGCTCCATCTAATGGACGCAGCACATTTTATTTATTCATCACTTGATGGGCATCTGGGCTATTTTTACTTTTTGGCTCCCTGGATATCCTTCTGTACCTCTTGGATTTTTAAACATGTGACTGTATTCATATTAATTATTCACAATCAGCATGTAAGTTTACAGAATAAGCTAAAGGTCACCTCCTCGGAGGGGGCCTTCCTTTCTCTGTTGTCGAACGGGACTTCCCTGAGTTCCCGATCTCCAGTGGCCCCGTTGTTCTCCGCACACCACCCTGTGCCACGCGCTTCTTGGTTTGTCTGCCTCCCCCATCAGAATTCGAGTTCCGCAAGAGCAGAGACTGGGCCGCCTTGCCCACCACCAGACCCCCGGTATGCAGAGGCGCGCCAGACACAGAGCAGGGCCCGATGGACCGTTTTTGAATTAACACATTATTTTACCCCAACTTTACTAGCGGTAACACAGGCAGACGCTAAGTTACTGGCTCCGAGTCATAGTGACGGAGCTGGAATTTGGCCGAGTTACTCCCACTCCACACTCTCTGGTAAGGACGTCCTCCACCCCAGAGTGGGACTAAGTAGGTCTAGGTGGGGCCTGGGCATCTGTAATTTTAAAGAGATCTTATTTATTTACTTTTCTTCCCTAGAGAGGAAAGGAGAGAGAAAGAGAAGGAGAGATGCATCAATGTGTGAGAGATACATCGATGGGTCACCTCTCACACGCTCACCCCCTCAGCTGGGGACCTGCCCCACAACCCAGGCATGTGCCCTGACTGGGAATCGAACCGGCACCCTTTTGGTTTGCAGGCCAGTGTTCAATCCACTGAGCCACACCAGCCAGGGCTGGACATCTGCAGTTATAAAAGCTCCACAGGTGATTCTGATCCAAGCTGAGGGTTGAAAAAATTCCTACTCCAGGTGAGGGAATTTGAAAATGAAGACTCTTGGTTATCACCTAAGAAATACTTAAAAATTAATAAACAATAAAAATATCATGGCAAGACGTATGGAGACGCAGACGACGCCGGGGGTGGCAGAGGCCAGGTGAGTGGGGTGGAGGCTTACTTGGAGGTCCTCCTCTGACAGCAGGACGACGCTGGACAGATCTTCTTTCAGCCGCCTGGCCACGTTCTTCCACCTCAGTCCTGCTCCGCTGTCCGTTTCATCTACGTCCATGGACTCCTGGGAAATCCAAGCGGTACCTCCATCTGATGAATGGGGGGGAAGGCCGGTCAGCCGGATGCACCTGAGGCGCTGCTCCCCCCACCCCACCCCACACCCATGGCCCTCCACGATGTCCGCAGTCCTTCTGACCGGCCGTGTGGAGTAACCTCACCGGCCAAGGAAGCACCTTTTCTCGAGGGTTTATGTGAAAGCCAGTCCACACGTAGGGCGTGATTTTCCTTCTTCCATCTTCACTTTATTTCTTACGTAACTACTCTTTATTCTTTTAGGGAAAGCAGCTGCCTAACCCCACCGGGTGGTCATGCATAGCCAGGCTCCTACCACACGCCCCTCTAGGTTAGTTTTCTCTCCGCGCGTGGGCTGTTTTTGTGCACAAAACGTGCTTCTCAGCAGCTCGCCTGTGCCCGAGGGCCGGTCTTACCCTTGACCAGAGGAGCCGCAGCCGTGGCCGTGCGAGGGGCCGAGTGCAAAGCGGGTGGTGGAGCCTCTGCCAGAGGTTAATGCCTCCGTTTAGTGGCGCCACGACTTTCCTCAGACACTCCCTCAGCGCTTCCATCCTGGCTCATCAGTATTAGTTCCCTTTGTATCCCAGGGACCAGGGTGACAGGTAACATCTCTTGGGCCTTTACTGAGTGACAGGTAAGATCCAAATGCTTTCTGTCAGTGGTTCTCAACCGATAATGCATCAGCCTACCAGGGGACACGTGGCGATGTCCGGAGGCTCGTCTGGCTGTCACTGCTGGGGTGAGGGGAGGCACTGACATAGAGAAGGCAAAGGCCGCAGGTGCTCCTCAACTCTCTGCAGTGCACAGGACAGCCCCCAGCGAAGTTCTCCGGCCCAGAAATGTCTGGAGTGTAGTTGAGAAACCCTGGTTTGACAGGCACTGTGCTCTAGTATCCTCACGGCACCCCCAGGGGACAGGTACTGTGATTATTCTCTCAAGACAGTGCTGAGAAGGTAGGTCACTGGCAAGGTCACGTGGCCAGTAAATGGCAGAGCCAGGGTGCAGAGGGGGCAGCCTGCCTCCTCCTGATCTCTGTGCCACCTGCATTCCCGCTGCTGTCAGTCTCTGAGTCACTTGAGACCTGGGCCCACGTCTCACTCGTCCTCGCCCCAAGAGTCAGCGCATACCTGGCACACAGAAGGCGCTCGGTAAACCTGTGCCGAGCGAGTGCTCAGCCGGCCCGACAAACAGTGCCACGTGCCTGCGCAGTCGAGTGACTCGTGATGGCTGTCGGGTGGCACAGGCCACGTTGCACACGCCGCCCTCCTTACCTGAGTTGCTGTACGCCCACTTCTCGTTACCGGCCAGCGCCACGAACTTCGTATTAGAAGGCAGACACAGGAAGTAATCGTCATCGTCCACTATGGTGCCGTCCTCTGCCAGGACCAGGGTAACTGGTGCCAGGGACTTATCGATGGCCAGGATGTCATAGGCTGAGAGAAATAAAATATCTGGCAATTGACAGGCATCCACAAGGGAACTACATCTATCCTTTCACTCTCAATTTGTATGCCCCCAGAGCCTAGCAGAGTTCCTGTAGGTAGTAATTACAGTAACAGTCACAACTTTTAGTAGCACTGATACTACGCTGTCACATGCCTGGTCCTGTTCTCAGTGCTTTTCCTATAGAGCGTTAATCTCATAACAATCCCATCAGGTAGGTACGGTTGTTACTCCCGTTTCACAAATACCACACCCAAGGCTCAGAGAAGTTAAACTTTCCTGAGATGACACAGTAATGAACAGAACTGGGATTTGCACCCAGAGTCTGGCTCGATTACTTGTAAACAAGCAGTCTTTCTTTCACTCATTTACTCAGTGGTTATCTTAAGTTCTTGTGTCAAATGCCAAAAAAAAAAAAGAAAGAAAAAAATAGGGAAAAAAGGTAATGTGTTTTATTCTTTGTAGTATCTTTCGTTACAGGCTTTATAAACCTGGGAAAGTACAAAGAAGCAGAAGCTTGTATCAGTAGCTTTTATCTTATCAAGGGGCAACAGGCCTTGTCCTGGGGGGCAGGTCAGTACCAGCCCATTTAGTTACTGGCAAAGCCTAAAATGCTAACGGGGCCAGAGAAGCAGAGAACTAACCGGAAGCCTGTAAACATCCTCAGGCCATGTCGCCTGCCACCGAATCTGTACCCAGTGCACCAGGCAGAGCGCTGAAGGGACACCAAAACTACTCTGATGCCAAGAAAAAACGTGGAACCGCTTATGTGGCTAATGCCATGCCACTAAAGCATTTACAGTACTTTGGCTGCTGCTGGGTCTCCGAAAGACGTCTGTCCCCCGGGGGCTTGATGACTCTGAGGGGAAGCACTGAACACCGGCACACACTGTGACAACATGTCTGGGGACCACCCACTCGTTTAGCAGGTAGAACTCTGGTTAAACAATTTACTGCTAGGGACTAATAACACTTGTAAATTACTTGTATGTATCATCTCCTTTGAGAGTCCTAACAATCCTGGGAAGCAGGGCTGTAAATAGTAGTATACCTGCCCCCTTTGCCAATGAGAAAACTGAGGGTAGAGAGACTATTAAGTGCAAGATCAGGCAGCTATACAGTAACAATATGGGGCTGGGACCCATAACTTCTGTCACCTCGGTGCTCACAACATCGATTCTTGTCTGGACCCCCAGCATGCTCGGTAGCAGCTCCTTCGGTACCGCGCAGGTAGGTCCCCGTCAGAGATGACTGTGGAAACCAGCCCCACCCCGCATGGGCTCAGCTCCAGGCCCCAGTACCACCTTAGAGAGCCCGGTACCGCCTTATTACCACCAGTACGACACTACGCTGGACTGATCCAAAATCTAAGTGGTTTTAGTCATGATACCCAAGTCGAGTCTTAATTTTCATAGTGCTTCCCGTCTACCTTTCCACCATGATGAGTCTCACACGAGCTAAGCGCTTGTAAACGCTTTGAAAACTTTGAATAGCTATGCCCATGTTGAGTCATTTCTGTCTCAAGGTTACAGGAGCTTCTAGAACCCGAAATCGCCTCTCCTCGCCTCGCCCGCCCGAAATCCTCACCCAGCCCCGGGTCCCCTCAGCCCGGGACCCGGCCCCCCAAGCCCTCGCCCGTGCCCCGTGCCAACCTTTGCTCTTCAGATCCTCGAGGCAGGAGGCCGCCACTCCGTGCTGTTCGCGGCTTTGGTTGCGGCGCAGCAGACACGGCTTTAGAGTCTGATTCTTTCCGGGTTCCGGAGCCCTGGCCTCCCAAGACCCCTCCATCCTCTTCGGAGGGGCACCTGATTGACTCTGGGAAGTCGGGGAAGCTAGCTGCTGGTGTTCCCCTACCCCACCCGGGACATGCTGGGAGATGAAGTTCTCTCTGCAGCAAATCTTGCGTGGGACCAAGGCATGCCGGGAGATGTAGTTCTAATAGGTACTAATCAAGTGCGTCCCTCGGGCCATGCTGGGAGTTGTAGTTTCTGGATGCAAAGCCGACCTGGTTACGTTGCGCCATTGTACCTAAGAGGAGTTGTAGGGATTTATTTAGTTTGTAGGGATTCATGGACACACGTGTGTACTCCGTTGAATTCTGAGAGAACACCTGTCAGCCTATATAAATGCTGTCTTTCATTGTGCTGTGTTAATTTGCTTTCCCTTTCTAACCTGAAAAGATCTGCAAGATGTCCCGTCTTTCAGGCTGATCTGAAGGAAGTCGATTTAAAAATTAATGAGTGTAGTTTTCAATCTTGCTGAAAAACGTAACAGAGAAGGATAAGATACTCGCACATATCCGTTCAGTTCTCTGCTTCCGCCGTGCAAACTGGGTTGGACTCATAACAGAATGCTTACATAAACAGATTAAGGACTATGGTCTAAAAGAAATCAGAGAGGAAAGTGGAAATGCGAACCACATCACTGAGATTGTCTAGATGCTGCTTAATAATATATTTGTTCTTGTTCTAATATTGCTGCTTATGGAAAAGTGTTTTTTTCCTCTCGAAAACCCAATATTTAAGGTTAAAATAATAATAAAAAAGTATTTCCTCGCTTAAAAGAGGTCCTTTCGTGTAAACAAGAAATAATTGTCAGCCCACATTCATCCAGGGGCAGTCTCGTATTTTGTTTGTGAAAGGAAACGAGCTCTCCTCGTAAGAAAAAGATAGCCGCAACACTTCTGAGTACTCCACAACCGATCAAAACACAACTACCACATGAACTGGGGGTTCCACTGTATGCAACCCTTCCGTGTAAAGTTCACGTTCACACTGTCCTCGCCCAGAAGCCCCCCGTTCTGTTCCGACGGACCTGGGTACTGTTATCAGACTCGTCTCCGACGGGTTGCGTGTGTGTGTCTTTGGCCTGGACTTGGGAGCAGGGGTTGTCTTGGATCTCTTCACTTCGAGAGCCTACCGAAGTGTCTGGAGAATGGTAGGCACTCAACAAGCGGTACTGAACTGAACCATTAATTTTCTTTCATTCTTTCACTCAATCAATACTTAGCGAGTCCCTTACATGTGCCCACTGCAGTGTGGGCGTGTGGGGATGGGCAGAGATTTAATTCATTAATCATAATGTACATATAATAATACCAAAAGGACAGGCCTCGGATCTTCTTGGCGAGCAGAGACCTAATGCAAATGGTGCGAGGTGACTGGGACGTGGGAGCTCTCCCCACCTCCCCGACGCCCCCCATCGACAGGCTCGGTTCCGGCTACTTTAGTCTGGGCGGGAGGGCGCGAGCTGGGGCGCTTGGGAGAAGCCTCGCCCCGCGGCGATAGATTAGTCAGGCCTCAGAAAGATGGCGTCCTCGGAGCAGGCAGAGCAGCCGAGCCAGGTGAGGGGAGCGGGACTGCCCTGCCGGGGTGGCGGAGACCGCGGCTGGAGGGGGCGCTCGGGGTGCGACTGGGAGTCGGAGGGGGACCCTGCGCCTCCGAAACCGGGGGCCCGGACCTCTTGCCCCCTCCCGTGCCCCGCCCCTCTCCAGGTCCGCGCCGCCCGGCCCCTCCCCGGTGACCCCTCTTTGACCACATTCCCAAGCCCGGGGTCTGGGCGCCCGCAGGTCCCACGACGGGCCAGCCGGACCCTGGGCTCTCTCTTGAGCCTGGCCGTGTCCGTGGCTGGACCCTCGAGAAGCCCCCAGCCTTGCGCTGCGAGGGCTTCTGCTTGAGCAGAGGAGTGAGAGAGGCTCAGTGGTTCTGGGCTGTTCTTCCGGGGAGGGGCCTCCCTCCATCAGGCTTCCCCCCGACCCCACCGCCTCAGCCTCCCGCGGGGGCCCCCCCGCTGCTGGCCTCCTTGTCGTTTGTCACCTTCGCGCTTCCTTTGCCAAGTTGGAGGGTCGTCCCCTCTCAGTGCGTCGGTAGGAAGGGGACTCCCTGCAAACAACAGACGCCACCAAGCTTGCGGCCGAGGGTCCGTCCTCGCTTCCCAGAGTTTGGCTTTCTCGGCCGAGGTCTCCTCTGTAGCTTTGCAGCCACAGGTTCTGCCCAACCTCACTCCGTGAAGGGGACCTTGAGGACCATGCTCGCGCCTGTAGGCTGCCGTCGGGGAGCAGATGGGGAGGCCTCTGCGGGGGCCGGGTCGGGATGGGGGTAAGCGGCACCTTACATTTACTGAGTGTGTGCCGTCGTGTCGAGGACGCATTATGTTTATGGTCTCGTTTAATCCTCGCTAGAACCTTTAGGAAGCGCAGGCCATGAAGCACCATTTTGCAGAAGTGGAGCCTCAGGGCCTGCAAGCTGCCCTTAACCGTGTGCCCGATTGAGCCTGGATTTAAAGCCCGGTGTGTGCGACTCCGCTCGTCAGCCATACGCATCGTTTAAATTTAGTTGGAATCAGAGGAAGGAGAAAATGGTTTCAGCCTGGACCTCATCCCTCATCTCTCTTCCTTCTTGAAACACCTGTGGACTTCTCAGCTGCCCGCGGGCGTTTCACTTCCTTCCTAGGCAGAAAAGAGGCACTTAAAGAGGAGTTGTGTGTTTCCCAGACCAGCTTCCGTTAGCCGGGTGGACGATTCGGAAGGATGATGTCTGGACTGTAAAACATGGGAAATAACAAGGGCTGGTTCTGGCCGCCTTTCTGTCAGGGATTCTGGAGTGTGGGGCGTGTCCTGAAGGAGAAGCCCCTTCTTTCTGGCCTTGCCCCATGCAGCTTGCTGAGATGCTGAGGCTCCTCAGAATCTGGGCTTCTCTGAACTGTTCTGTGTTGGGAGGGCCCACGGGCTGGGATTAAAGGTTGCCTTCAGTCCCTGATTCTTCTAGAACATCTCTTTGCCAGTGCCGTGCACATTACTGTAACCTTGCCCCTTGGAGCCATCATAGTACCCGCGGATTTCTTTGGTTCTGGAAATTGCCCTCTCTGTACGTGTGGAAAAGATCCAAGTTCCTTTGAGAGGGCTTGGCCAGTACTTATTTGGTTTTCAGCCCTGCTTCTCCTTTGCCCTCCTTTCCAAGGCTGGGAGGGATGGGATTGCATCAGAATACGCCAGCAGCCAGGAGAAAAACTCGAACTCTTCATGCCAAATTCTCTCACTTTCTAACAATAACCTGCAAAAGCACACTTTTCAGTCCTCATCCGAGGATATGTTTTTACTGATTTTTTAAAGAGAGAGGAAGGGAGACGGGAAGAGAGGGAGAGAAGGAGACATCGGTGGGTTGCCTCCTGTACACACCCCGACTGACTGGGGCTGGAACTAGCAACCTAGGTATGTGCCCTGACCGGGAATCAAACCTGCAACCTTTTGGTGTAGGCCCAACTGCTCTAACCGGCCGAGCTGCCGGCCAGGGCCAAAAGCCCACTTTTTCAGTGAACCAACTCTTGTTTACCAGTTCCTTGCTGTTTCATATTTAAGTCCTGACCCACCTGGTTCCCCATTTCTCTAGTTGGAGTGGAGTGGAACTGGAGGGACTGTTTGGAGAACCCCCCCAAACCTGGTTTGTATGTGAGCGGAGCTGCGTCACCCCGTGGGGCTGAGCCAGTGTCCTATCTCTCAGAGTTCGTTGGCTGGCCACGTGGCACCGGTATCTCGTTTTGAAAGGTTAAGGGTGAACAGCCGACCCTTTCTCCCTTTAACAGGCGATGCAGAGCGGTGGTTAAGAGTATGGGCTCTGAAGTCATCTCCACTGGCTTGGACCCCCAGCCCCTCTGTTACCAGCTGAGTGATTTAGGGTAACTTCCTCAACTCCTCCGGCCTTAGGTCCTCTACCTGTGAAACAGGAATGAAGCTAGTGCCCAGCTCATGGGGTTGCCCTTGAGGATGAAACGAGTTATATTTTAGTATTTTAGAACAGTGCCCGCCCTAGTGTCTTTTACCTATATTATTCCATTCAATAAACTCTGTGTTTTCATTCACAAGGGGTCTCAACCTTCCCTCAAGCCCTATCACAATGTTTTTTGGGGTATGATTTCTCATATTGTCCACTGAAGTTCTTTTATTCGTTCTAAAGTAATTTCCTTGAAATTTAAAGGAACACCCTGAATGCTGGTGTTCATCTTAGCTGTCCTTCGTGACTGTCAGATTTCAGGGACAGAACAGCGTTTTCTCAGTGGGGGGTAGTTTCACTCTGTCTTCAGGGTAGTCCGCTGGACTTGCCCTCGTTGCTCCGTGTCCTCGTTCTCTTGTCCCCGCGTTCCCGGCTGACCTCCAGTCAAAGTCCCGTCCAGGCTGTGCCTGTGACGGCCCACAGGGAGAGGAAACGTTAGCCCCGGTTCCGTGCTTTCCCACCAGGTAGTTTGTTGCCCGTGGAGAGAAGAGGCACAGATAATCTGACTGTCTGATGCTTGTGGAATACTGAGGATCATTACAGAACATAGATTCCACATCTGTTGAGGCTTAGTGGACATAGTAAGTTTTGGATTGAGAAAACACGGAGGCAGAGACAGGAGAAGTGCCCCGGGAGCACGTGCGGAGCGGAATAGCAGGGCCTCGTGCCTGACGGACTTCAGTTGGAACCCCAGCACTTTCTGAACTACTGGGCTTGTCCCTGCAGTTCTGTGAGCATCAGCGTTCTCTGTAAAACGGGAGCGATAGTTGTTATCCTGGAGGGTAGCTCTGAGGGCCCACTGAAATCACAGATGTGAAGAGTATGTCGTGTGTACTGAGTGCTCAGGAAGAGTTAGTTTTCTTCTCCATGTCTCTCAATGAAGTTTTGGAAGGCCAAGAACTCTTAAAAATTAAAAAAAAAATTTTGTTTATTTTTAGAGAGAGGAAGGGAGAGAGAGGAAAAAAAAGAAAACATTGAGATGTTCACCCATTTTGCATTCATTGGTTGACTCCTGTATGTGCCCGGACTGGGGATTGAACCTGCAACTTGGCTGTATTGGGACGACACTCCAGCCAAGGAAGCTGCCCGCCCAGGGCTAGAAGGCTAAGAACTCTTGAATGACAGCAATGCAAACGAGCTTTTCCTCTCAACTTTTTATTTTGAAAAATTTCCAACTTATAGAAAAGTTGAAAGAATAATACAGAGAATTCCTGTAAAACTCCCATAAAAGCTTCACCAAGATACACTGTTTACATTTTGCTGAATTTGTTTTATCTCAGTCTCCTTATGTCTTTTTTAAAGAATCTGATCGTAGGTTTCAGACATCACAATATTTCACCCTGTAATACTTCACCTTGTTTTTTGTAAGAGTAAGGTTACTCTTACATAACCACAATATCATCATCATTTAAGAAATTTAGTGTTGTTCTGGCCAGTGTGGCTCAGTTGGTTGGGTGTCGTTCCACAAAATGAAAGGTCATGGGTTCAATCCCCAGTCAGGGCACGTCTGAGATTGTGGGTTCGGTCCTCAGTTGGGGCACATGGGAAAGGCCAATCAATGTTTCTCACATTGATGTTTCTCTCCCTTTCTCTCCCTCCCTTCTCCTCTCTTTTAAAAAAGTTAATAAGCATGCCCTGGCTGGTGTGGCTTAGTGGATTGAGCACTGGCCTGCACACCAAAGGGTTGCTGGTTTGATTCCCAGTCAGGGCACATGCCTGAGTTGCAGGCCAGGTCCCCAGTAGGGGGCGCGCAAGAGGCAACCGCACATTGATGTTTCCCTCTCTCCCTTCTCCTGTCTAAAAAAATAAATAAAATCTTTAAAAAAATGAATAAGCGTGTCCTCAGGTGAGCATAAATAATAATAATAATAATAATAAAGAAGTTTAGTGTTGATAAAATATTAATTCAGTCCATATTCAAATTTTCCCAGTTTAAAAAAAAAAAGATCCAGACAAGAAACAGATTGTATTGATTTATCGCTTTAGTCTGCTTTAGTGTAGAATCATTCACTAGACTTTAAAGTTAGAAGGAACTTTCACTGAAGTAGTACCCAGATCAGTAAGTCACACGTCACTGGGACCTCAGAAGTCGCCCCAGCGTGCTTCCCATCACTATCCCTCCCCCAGGCTTGCCCCATGTTGACTGAAAATCCGTAGATTAATTTGGCCTGTTGTTGAGCTGTACATGAACAGAATCCTCAGGTGTGTCTGGCTTCTGTCACTCACCCTGGTGTTTCTGAGGTTGCCGGGGTGTGAACAGCGGCGGTTCGTTACCGCTGCTGCCCTCGTTACACCGTGTGAACGTACTTGGCCACTCGTTTGTCGTTAACCACGCTGCCCTAGGTGGACGTTTGGCTGCGTCACCTTTGGGGTTATTACAATCAGTGCTGCTGTGAAAACACTTTAGGTGCCGTTTTGTGAACTTACATGTGCATTTCTGGTGAGCTCGCCTGCCTCTTTTTTCGTGATTGATTGATTTGTTGATTTCTAGAGAGAGAGGAAGAGAGAAGGAGGGAGGGGGAGAGAGAAATGGGGGAAGGGAGAGAGAGAAACATTGATGTGCTGCTCCACTCATTGGTGCGTCCATTGGTTGATTCTTTTTTTTTTTTTTTAAAGATTTTATTTATTTATCTTTAGAGGGGGAAGGGAAGGAGAGGAGAGAAAGGAGAGACGGAGAGAAATATCAATGTGTGGTTGCCGTTCATGGGTCCCCTGCTGGGAACTGGCCTGCAACCCAGGCATGTGCCCTGACTGGGAATCCAACTGCGATTTTTTGGTTCGCAGGCCTGCGCTCAATCCACTGAGCTACACCAGCCGGGGCCATTGGTTGATTCTTGCCTGTGCCAAGACGGGGGTCCAATCCGCAACCTCCGCACATCAGCACGGCGCTCCGACCAACCACGGCCAGGGCCGCCGTTTTGCTTTGCACGATGCTGGATGTTGGCGTATAGGAGAGTCTCGTCCACTTGCTCTGCAGCGCCGCGCGGTTTGGGTTTGTCTGGTTTGTTTACTCTCGTTTAGATCCGGGTTGAACATTCTCTGTGAGAGTACCGTATAGGTGTCCCTGTGTCCTTCTGGGTGAGTCACATCAGGGCCTGTGACCCGAGTGTGTCCCATTATTGAGGATAACGGGATTGCTTGGTGAAGGCTGTATCTGTCAGATTCGTCCACTGTGAAGACCACTTTTTCTAAGCTAGTCGCTTGCTTTGCAGCTTTGCAGGTATTTGTAATACGTTAGATTTAATATCTTACCGAGGCACAAAGGTCCTGTGGCCATACGCTTTACTGTGGAGTTACAGCAGGTGGGTTGTGGTCAGTGTAGTGACTGTTGACAGCTGTATTGTATGTACCTGTGTAACCGCCACCACAATTAAGTCAGAACAGTTCCAGGATTCCTGGATGCTACCTCCAAAGAAGTCCCTGGCCTTTGGCCTTGGGAGATCAGAACTGTTGCACTTTCTCTCACTATAGATTGTAATGTCTTCCCTAGAACTCCGTAAGAGTGAAATCGTGATGGATGCGCTCTTTCGTGGCTCACTTTGGCTCACAGTGACGTCTGTGAAATTTATGTTACTGTGTGCCGGTAATTCATTGCATTTTATTAGTGAGTTCTATTCCATTGTACAGATAGATCAACATTTGTTGATTTATTCACCAGTTGGTGGGTATTTGGAGTATATTAATTATCCATTGCTGCATAACAGTGTTAGCACAAACTTAGCGGCTGAAAACGACCTGCATTTGTTGTCTCAGTTCCTGTGGGTCAGGGTCAGGACGCAGGGTAGCTGACCGAGTCTCCCGGCAGCAGCCAGGGTGTCCGCCGGGGCAGTGCGCCGGGGCTGGCCGGGGGAAGAATCTGTTTCCGCCCCTGTGCTGTGGGCAGCGTTCAGCTCCTTAAGGCCTGCAGACTGGGGGCCTCAGTTTGCTGCCACGTGGGTCTTCTCCATACGGCCACTTGCTGCCTCGCAGCCAGCGAGGGAGAGAGTCTCTTAGCAAATTGGACATCACCGTCTTAGGTGTTGTAACCATGTACGTGTAATTACATGCATCCTGTCACCTTTGCCAGAAGCAAGTCATGGGTACCACCCACACTCAAAGGGACAAAACCAGGGCATGAATACCAGGAGTGGGGATCATCAGAGTCACATTAGACTATTGCCCACATGAGTGTTTCTAGTTTGGGACTGCTGTAAATAGTCGTGTATAAGTGTGACAACATAAGCTTTAATGTTTCTTAAAAAAATTTTTTTTTGAGGGAGGGCAAGGGAGGGAGAAAATGAGGGAGAGAAACATCTGTCCGTTGCCGCTCACATGTGCCCCTACTGGGACTGAACGTTGCCGCTCACATGTGCCCCTACTGGGACTGAACGTTGCCGCTCACATGTGCCCCTACTGGGACTGAACGTGCAATGCAGGCATGTGGTCTGACCGGGAATTGAAAGACCTTTCGGTTTATGAGATGACACTCAACCAACTGAGCCACCCAGCCAAGGCTTGTTTTCATTTTTGTATTTTTTTTTAAAGACTTTATTTATTTATTTTTAGACAGAGGGGAAGGGAGGGAGAAAGAGAGGAAGAGAAACATCGATGTCGGAGAGAAACTTCAATCAGTTAACCTCCTGCACACCCCCAACCAGGGACCTGGCCCGCAACCCAGGCATGTGCCTTGACTGGGAATCGAACCGGCGACCTTTCGGTCTGCAGGCTGGCACTCAGTCCACTGAGCCACATCAGCCAGGGCTCATTTTTCTCGGTAAATACCTGTGAGTGTGATTGCCGGGTCCTGCAGTTGCATGTCTAGCTTTATAACAAGTTGCCTGAGTGCGAAGTTGTGCTAGTTTCCGATCCCACCTGCATGTGTGAGAGTCCCAGTTGCCCCGCGCTCACAACCATGCCTGGTGCCGTCTGCCTTCTTAATGTGAGCTGCTCTGGTGAGTGTGGAGCGGTGTTTTACTGTGGTGTTGAGTTTGCGTTTCTGCGATGCCTAGCGACGGTGAGCATCTGTTCCTGCGCGTTATTGGTAAGGCTGAGGTCCGTTTTTTCAGCATACGGGTATCAGCTCCGTCATCGCTTGTTGAACAGATTACCCTTTCTGCATCGAATTATCTTGCCACCTTTGTCAAATATTTAAACAGATTATATACACAGATAATTTTTGGACTCTATTTTGTTCTATTTGTCTATACATGTGTCTGTCCTAATGCAAATTAAATCATCTTGAAGTCAGGTAAAGTCTTCTTACTGTATCCATTTTCCGAATTGTTTTAGTTTTAGTCTATTACATCTGTATATAAATCTTAGAATCAGTTTATCAGTTCCTACAAAAAAGCTTTGTGGAATTTTTATTTGGATTATGTGGAATCTATAGATCAATTTGTGGGAGAATTGACATCTTAACAATATTGGATCTTCTAATTCATTAACATGGTAAATGTGTCCATTTAGGCCTTCTTTCAGTTTCCTACTAGTGTTTTTTAGTTTTAAGTGTGTAGGTCATGTACACATTCTTTTACATTTCTGTATAAATATTTCATATTTGTGGAGGTTATTGTATTTATGGATTTTACTTCTTAAATTTCATTTTTAATTGTTCAGTACAGTATATGAAAATAAAATTGAATTTTGTATGTTGGCTTTATTTCTGCAATCTTGTTAAACTCATCATCTAATAGCTTTTTTGTAGATTCCTTATGATTTCTCTGTAGATGATAGTGTTATCTGCAGATAAAGACAGCTTTACTTCTTGCTTTCAAATTTATATGTCCTTCATTTTTCTTGCAGTATTGCATAGTCTAGGACTTCTAGTACAATGTTAAAAGGTATTGTGAGAGTACAGTCTTGCCTTGTTGCTCATCTTGGGGGAAATTCATTGTCTTTCACATTTAAATATGACGTTAGCTTACAGCCTTTTTGTAGGTTGCCCTCTGTCAAGTGGAGGAAATTCAACTTTTATTTATTTATTTCTATAAATTTCTCTTTATTGTTTTATCCTTACCCAAGGGTATGCCTACTGTTCCCACAGAGAGGGGAAGGGAGGGAGAGAGAGAGAGGGAGAGAAAAAATTGATGTGAGGGAGAAACAGTGATCACTGAACCCCTAGCCTATGCATGGGCCGTGACTGAGAATCAAACTTGTGACCTCTTGGTCGACGGGACGATGCTCCAACCAACTGAGCCAGGGCTCAATTTCTGTTTTTAATTTGCTGAGTGTTGTCAGGTTCTTTTTGCTTTCTATTGAGTTGATCTTACTGTTTTCCTCCTCTATTCTGTTAATCTGGTGATTTATGTTGATTGATTTTTCAAATGTTAAACCAATCTTGCATTTATTGGAAAAGTTCCACTTGGTCATAATGTATTATCCTTTTTATATATTGCTGGATTTGGTTTGTCGATATTTTGTTAAGGATTTTTATATTTATGTTTATGAGGGATATTGATTTATAGTCTTTTTTATTTTAAAGTATTTAGTTTTTTATTTTTTCCTTTTTTAAAAAAAGATTTTATTTATTTATCTTTACACAGAGGGGAAAGGAGGGAGAAAGAGAGGGTGAGAAACATCAATGCATGGTTGCCTCTCAAGCACCCCCTACTGGGAACCTGGCCTGCAACCCAGGCATGTGCCTTGACTGGAAATTGAACTGGCGATCCTTTGGTTTGTAGGCTGGTGCTCAATCCACTGAACCATACCAGCCAGGGCTAATTATGTATTTTTTTAAATTTAAGATTTATCTATTTTTAGAGAGAGAGTAAGGGAAAGAGAAAGAGAGGGAGGGAAACATCAATGTGTATCAATGTGTGGTTGCCACTCTGCTGTCCACTGAGGACCTGGCCTGTAACCCAGGCATGTGCCCCGACTGGGAATCAAACCGGCAACCCCTTGCTTCACAGTCCAGTGCTTAGTCCAGTGAGCCACACCAACCAGGGTTAATTATGTATTTTAAAGTAGATATAAGGCTATTAAACTTCTGTTTTCTAACATCAGTTTAGTATGTTGTGTCTCACAGAATTTGTTCATATTATTTTAGTTGTCAAATTTTTTTAAAGGTTTAGTAATAGTCATTTACTAATCTTTTAAATCTGTAGAAATACAGTGATTTTCCTTTTTTCATTTCTAACATTGGAAATTAGTGTCTTTGAAAAACCAGCTCTTGTTTGATTTTTCTCTATTTGTAATTTTTATATCATTTCTTTCTTTCCTTCTATTTACTTTGGATTTCTTTTGCTCTTTTTTTTTCTGTCCTGTTCTCTAAAGTTAGTACTGAATACAGCAAAGTTTGCTCTAAGTACTGCTTTAGTTGCAATCACAATTTAGATTTGGTTTTCATTTTCATTTAGTTCAGAATATTTTCTCAGTTCCCCAATATTTTCTTCTTTGGCCCATAGATTATTTAGAAGTCTGTTGTTTAATCACCAAATATTTGGGAGTTTTCCAGGTTTTTTTCTTACTGATTTCTAGTTTAATTCCGTTGTGGTCAGAGATCATACTCTGACTTTTTTAAATCTTTCACATTTGAAATTTGTTTTGTGGTCTGTCTTGGTGAGTTTTCCTTACGAACTTGAACGTAAAGTATATTGTGCTGTCGTCGGAGTGCTCTGCGAAGGTCAGGCTACGTTGGGAGGTGGTGTCATCTAACCCTTCTGGATACTTCCTGACTTTGCAACCGAGGAGAGAAGATCATTAATGTCTCCAACTGTAATTGTGGATTTGTCTCTCTTTAATTCTGTCTGATTGACTTCATGTATTTTGAAACTCTGTTACTGTGTGCATACTTATTAAGGATTATTATGTCTTCTTGATTGACTCCTTAATTTTTGAAATGTCCTTGTTTATCATTGGCAGTATCTATTACTCCGAAGTAGTCTGAGGTTAATGTTGCCACTCCGGCCTTCTTATGATTAGTGTTTGCACGGGATGGCATTTCCCATGCTCTGGCTTTTCACCTGTGTGTGTCTTTCTCTTTAAAGTGGGTGTTTCCCAGACAGCATACGGCTGGGTCCCCCCTCCCCCATCCAGTCTGATAATCTCTGTCTTCTAATTAGAGTGTTTCATTTATGGATGGATTTAAGTCTACCATCTTGCAGTTTTTTAAATCTGATTTTTGTTCCCTGTTTTCTTTTTGTCTTTTGGATAGAATGTTTCTAGGATTTCATTTTATCTCTACTGTCAGTTTAGCTGTACCTCTACTTTTTTGGTGGTTTTTTGTTTATTAGTGGTTGCTCTAAGGTTTATAACACGTTACTCTGAGTGACCGCAGACTACCTTCAGATGCCACCCTGCCACTAACACGTAACGTAAGAACCTAACAGCAGTGTGTGTCTGGCCCCCCCCACTACACTACTAGCGCTACTGGTTTTACTTCCACATACGCCATAAACCTAACAGTACATCGTAAAATTATCTTTTTGAGATAAAAATATATATATCTAAAGTATTTTTACATTTACCAGCACGTTCATAGTCTGTGGCATTGTTCTTTTGTGTAGACCAAGTTTCCCTCTGGTGTTTTCCTTTCTCCTTCTGCTTTAAGAATTTCTCTTCACAGTTTTTGTGGTATAAGTATACTGTTGACAAATTCTTCCAGCTTTTTTTTCTTTCTTTTAAAAAATTTTATTTTGTTTATTTGTTTCAGAGGGGAGCAAGGGAGGGAGAGAGGGAGAGAAACATCAATGTACTTGAGAAACATTGATCAGTTGCCTCTTGCACACCCCCACTGGGGACCTGGCCTGTAACTCACGCATGTGTCCTGACTGGGAATCGAACCGGTGACCTTGTGTTTCACAGGCTGGTGCCCAACCCACTGAGCCACACCAGTCAGACCTTTTTTCTCTTTCTGAAAACATCTTAATTTTGTATTTATTTTTGAAAGACATTGTCACTGGATATAGAATTCTAAGTTGACATTTTTTTTCCTTTGGGCATTTTAATGATACTATTCCATTTTATTTTTTGGATTGCATAGTTTCTCATCAGAAGTGTGAAGCAACTCTTAATCTTGATAATATCTGTGGGTAATGTTTTCCTTTTTTTTCTGGCTGTCATAATATTTTTCCCTCTTTTTCATGGGTTTTTCGCTATTTGATTATGATGTGCTTTAGCACGCTTTTGTTCGCTCTGCTGGGAGTTTGTTGAAGTTCTTGGATCTGTGAGTTTGTAGTTTTCATCAAACTTGGAAAATTTCCAGTCATTATTATTTCTTCCAAAAAATTTTTTTTAGTCTTTTTCCCCTCCACTGTTCTTCATTTTGGTCCGTTGTTGCTGCCATGTCTTCAAATGCACTTAACGTTTTCTTCTGCAGTTTCTGGTCTGTTGTCCTTAGTCCGTGAAATTTTTATTTCAGATATTATATTTTTCATCTCTAGAAGTTCCAGTTTTTTTGGTTTGAAAACTTTTTATTTACCTATCAAAAATCGAATATTCCAATTCGTTAAAATAACATGAACAAAAGGAAAATGGCACGCTGGTTAAACCGCACTTTACGGCCTGTGGGACCCTGCGGACCAGCCCGGTTCCTGCTCCAGGTTCCGCTGCCGGCCCACCCAGCGGACGGGCAGACGGGAGGGGCAGGGGCGGCCTCCGTTGTCGGCTCTCCGACCTGAGAAGGGGCAGCTCCGTCATTTAAACTCGTGCAGCCCCTGTGCGCCTTCCAAAGCCGAACAGCTCAGCGGAGCCAAGTGCGAAGGCGAGGCTCATGGCAGGCGCCGGGCGTGTTGGCGTGCACCCTCATCACGACCGCCCGCTCGCTTCTCTGGGACTGTCCTGTCTTTGGAAGGCGGTGAAGTTTTCTCTTGCGTTTCTGTCTTCCTCCGTCCGACTCACCCCGGCCACGGCGGGTTTGTCAGATGCGGGTGCGGAGGAAGCAGGCGCTGTGCGCTGCGGCGCGGGCCGCTCGGCTCCGGGGGCCGCTCTGCTCGGGGGCCGCTGCCAAGTATGTTCTTTTTTTTTACACTTTGTGTGTTTTTCCTTACTGTGATCAAGTTTTCTCGTAAATTCTTTTTGTTTTAAACAGGTGTTTATTTTGTTTTATTGTTATCTGCACCCAAGGATATGTTCATTGCTTTTTAGAGAGGAGGGGGCGGGGGGGAGGGAGACAGACAGACAGACACACACGTGTCCAGTGGTTGCCCCCACACACGCCCGGCAGGGGGTCGAGCACAGCCCAGGCCGGTGCCCTGACCGGGGGTCACACCCACAGCCGCTCGCTGCGGGGCGGACGTTCTAACCCGCACTGAGCCACCTGGCCGGGGCTAAAATCCTTTCTTAAAAATTGAGCTATAATTGACGTTGAACATTATATTAGTTTCAGGTATACGGTATAATGATTCGATATGCGTTTCTGAGGTAAATTCTTGAGTAGTTGTAACACCTGTCTTAATGTTCTTGTCTGCTAATTATTTTTTCTGATTTTTCTCATTATTATGGGTCACACCTTCCTGATTCTTGACATATGTTGAGATTTTCGGCAGGAGGCTGTGATTTTGCATCGTTGAGGATCTGGGTTTTGCGGTCCGTGCAGAGTGTTGAGCTGTGCTCTGGTGGGTTGACTTTTGGTTCATCTTGATTCTTTCACGTCCTGCTTGAGCTCCAACCTGTTTCCTCAGCTCGGCGAGACTGCCAAGCTCTGCTGGGACAGCCCCCCGCCCCCACCTGAAATGCGCCTCCTGGCCGACGCCAGGTGACCTTAGGGCTGGCGTTACTAGTTTACGTCCTGCCAGGAGTCACAGCCCTGTGCTGCCCGCCGCCCAGGGTCTGCAGACAGTGGTGCCACTCCCTTTGTTGGGTCCTCCAGTTGTCCGCCGCGGGAAGGCAGATCTGGTCCCTGTTACTCCACCACAGAGCAGCAGTCTGCTGGTAGGACTGGAGCAGAGCAGTGACCCTGCGACTTCTCTTATCGCATCTCATCCTCCGCGACAGGGGCTGGTGTTGTTCCCGTTGTGCCCACGGATGAGAAGCTGAGGCTCAGAGGGGAGGGTCAGCGTAGCCAGTCACACTGTTCGTGCCGGAGTCCACGCACTTCCCGCGCTCTACCAGTGCTTCTTAAAAAAATACTGGCTGAATTGAGTCATATTCTTCCCAGCAAAGGACATAGGCCAGTCCGGCTTAGGACGTGCCCGCAGTTACGCAGTCGCCTGGCAGGTGCTGCGTGAGTACACCTAGACCTTAGAGCTGGATGTGCCGTGGGTTGCTCAAACGGGAGCTGTGTGTGTGCCCCAGGGGCGGGGCATGGGGGCGGGGCGCGGGGGTGGGGATCCTGCTGTGCAGCAGGGTCCGCACGTGGGCACACCTCCTGCCTGGGGGCCCAGAGCATTTTTGTCTCTCAGTCTGAAAGCATTTCTCTCTCTGCCACTGTGTCTTTTTTGCCTGTTCATCTCTTTTTTAAAGCAGGCCCTTCCTTCTGCCCTTCTTCCTCCCTGCTCTCTGCAGTCTGGCCCCCAAGGACCCGACTGCGGTTCCCTAGAGCCTGCTTCTTACACCTGCCCAGTAGACCTCAGCAGTAGCCCTCAGCTGGGGTTTTTAAGCCTTAGTAGTATTACTGCTGTTTTGAACATCATAGACCACTCTGTCAAGGTTTCCGGGGTCAGGCTGGAATTTCATTTGCAGGCTTTGTCTCAACCCAGAAAATAGACGGCCACTTAAAGGGGGTCGATGTAGGGGCAGCTGCGTGAGAAGTGCTGGGCTTCGTAAAAGCTGGGCTGGGAGACCGATGGGCCTGTGTGAGCTGGGGACTCGGCGCCGACAAGCAGCTGGCTGCTCAGACCTTGGCCTCCTTTGAAGCCGCACGCAGAGGAACTGTGTGGGAAAGGTGGGGGTCTGTCCTCCCGACAGCATCAGGAGGCAGGAGGGTCAGGGCACCCTGACGGGGCCTGTGGGTGGTTTGGGTGGGCAGTTCTTCATTGCTTCGTGGGATAGTTAGCCTTGCAGGCCCCTACCCTCTAGATGGGGACTCCCTGGTCGTTGTGACAACCAGAAACACCTCCCTCTGGGGTGATTCCGCCCGGGGCTGAGAACCATCAGGCCACAGCATTGCGTTGAGAGTAGGCCAGGCCTGTGTTAGGCTGGAGGCGGAATGTGCCAGGGATAGACAATGCATGGTTGGGTGGTTGTCCTCTGCTTACTTCACTTGGGATTATGTGTACAGAGTGGTTTCTTGTGTGTGTGTTTTTAAAGACTTTCTTTATTTTTAGAGAAGAGAGAGGGGAAAAGAGGGGGAAAGAGGGAGAGAAACATTAATTGGTTGCCTCTCACATGCCCCCAGCCAGGGACCTGGCCCAGGACCCGGGCGTGTGCCCTGACCGGGAAATCAAATCGGCGACCTTTCAGTTCGCAGGCTGGCGCTCAATCCACTGAGCCCCACCAGTCAGGGCTCCTTTTTTTTTTTTTTTTTAAGATTAAAAAAATTAAGCACCAGTGATATTGTATGCGCTGAAGATCAGCCTTCAGTGAAGTGAAGTGCGTGCCTTCAAGGAGCTTTGAATCTAGTGGGGAGGGATAGACAATGAGCTAGCTATCCAGTGGAGAATTTCAGATGGCGTGACCAAGGAAATCAACATGGTGGGTAGTAAGGATGAAGGTCATTTTGGTCATCAAGAAAAATTCCTACAGGATGGTGAGTCAGGAAATGGGGGGATGGACCATTTTAGACTGCAGATGTTTCAACACCTGGGAGAGAGTTCTCTAGAATAGAATCAGTACTGGGCAGCCCCCCGCGGGCAAGAAGTCCTCGGTGAGAAGGGCCGATGGCCTCAGGCAGCCCTGTGAGTTGGCCCTCCCTCAGTGGCCTTGAGGCGGAGTTCGGAGGTCTGTCTTTGGTGTGCTGTTCCCCCGAAGGCTTGGGGAAGCCAAGCTTTGAGGGATTTGGAGAGTGTCGCTGTTTGAAGGTCCTTGGTGGGGACATGTACACATACACATATGTGCTTCTTACACCCTCTGAGTGTCCTTGGAAGAATATATAAGGAGCTGGCATCAGTGTGGGGAGACTGCCTGAGGATGTGCTTATTGATTTTAAAGAGAGGTCAAGGGAGTGAGAGAGAGGGAGAGAAACATCGATGGGTTGCCTCTTGTACGTGCCCTGACCTGGGACCGAACCCACAACCTAGGCATGTGTCCTGACCAGGAACAGAACCCGCCACCTTTTGGTTTATGGGATGACATTCCAACCAACTGAGCCACACCAGCCAGGGCTAAAACATTTTTAATATTTAAATTTCTTTTATATTGTTTTAATGTTTAAATTTAAAAACATAAGCAGAATACACCTACATGGCTTACAATTTTAAAATCTCAAGCCAGAAAATAGACGGCCAAAAAGGTACAAAAAGGTACAAAACTGTATATGATAAAAGAGACTTACTTGGTACTGCATACTATTTAAAGTTTTTCTTCTGGCAAATACTAGCTATTCAAGAGATAAATTAATTTAAGGTAAGTTCCTCGGTGATCTCTCAGAAAGAAAGTTTTGGGTTAAGTATAGATGAGGCCTCCTGAATATTAAAGCCGTTTGCATTAGATTGTTTCATGTGGTCAAAAACTTACGTTATTATTTGTGGGGCAGTATTAAGGTTGTTGCTTAATAAAATGTGGTCTAAACAAAACTTGATTATTTTGATTAATTAGAAAGGTTCAGATCTTGCCTTGATTTCCTCATTAGCAACAATTTCATGACTTTGTCACAAGAATTAAGTGAAGGAAGAGCTGAGTAACTGTTAGCACTTAGAATTTGCCGCAGCGAGTGAAGGAGGCCTCAGAAAGATGGTCGGCTTCAGAGCGTAGTCCCTTCGGTTGAGCTGGGCCCGTTGCTGTCCTCTTCACCGCCCCTCGTTCCCTCCACAGGCGTCCCTGGAAGGCCCAGTGTGGGCCTGCTGCTGTCCTTGCCCCGGGGGACAGCGGAGAGCAAGCCGGTTCTCAAGTTTATAATCTGGTGAGGGGCGCAGGCAGCACCCTGGTGGTCACGCCTGTGCCACTGCAGTTCTCAGCCCTCGAAGGAGGGGTCTAGGCTGTCAGTGTACGGTAGGTGGGGAGCCGCGACCCTGTCATGGAGGAAGTGACTGAGTTGGGATCTGAAGGGCGAGTTAGATCGTCAGAGGGAAAGGGAGGAACAGCACGTGCAAAGGCCCGGTTGACAGGAGGCCAGGGCCGGCGCGTCTGCTGGGGGTAGAGCTGGGGAGCGCGGCCCCACGCGGGGCTGCGGTGTCGTCACGGCAGGTGCAGGGCCTTGCAGGCCGGGCCGGGGAGTTTTTCCGTGAGTTGTTCATCTGAAACGATAGGCCGTCTGCAGTGCGGGAATGAGTCGGAAGAGCCAGCCTGGGCGTGGGTGAACTGAGGAGGAGGCTACTGCAGAGTGGCCCAGGCAGGAGATTTGGAAGCTTGGGCCGTGCTGTTGGCACTGGCCGTGGAGAGAAGTGGGTGGGCTGACTCCATGGATATTTAGGAAGGAATGCTGGCGGGACTCGATGGTGTGTCAGCTCTGGCGAGTGAGGCAGAAGGAACTGTTGGGCATGGCCTGTGGGTTCTCCTTCTCATGTTTTGGTGGGAGGTGGTCCCATTCCCCAGCGGGAGAGGACTGTGAATCTGCTGTGGACTTAAGTCTGAGAGGGGCAGGCAAGTGGCTGAACGTGGAACTCAGGGGAGTCTGGGCTGGAGACCTGGATGCAGGAGCTTGGGGGCCCGAGCCCAGGGAGGGAGGGAAGGCACGTTCCCTGAGACTTGCTGGTGAGTTCCATGCCAGCTGCCTTGTCCCAGGACAGGAAGGGGCACCTGAGACGGGACTGTGGATGAGGAGAGTCCTTGCCTCTGTGCTGTGTGCCAGCTGGGTGGTGACAACTGGGCATAAGGAAACCTTGGGGACCCTCTGTGTTCTGGACTCTTCCCTTTCCTGCCCCCTGTTCGTTTTCCTAGGAGGCCTGGCACTGCCATCTGAACTAGCAGGAAGGGGTGTGGAGGTGGGGCTGGCTCCCGAGGCCCACGTGTGAGCTGCACTTGTCTGGGTATTATCTGTAAATAATTGGAAATTGGCTTGAACATCAGTAACAGTAAACCAGACATAACTCTCTCAAACTGCTGGTCTTATCCTTTTGGAGATTTGTAAATTTCCTCCACGCCTGTCTGTCTCTGTCTGTCTCTCCCTTTCTCTGAATTTTGGGAAGATCAGCCAGGTGTTGAAGGCAGATGTGGGGGTGAGGGAGGGATCCAGAGGAGAAGGAAGCAGACCAGGTTAGAGCCGGGTGAGGACCCCAGTGCAGCCTGCCTGTTGGCGGGTCTGTTAATCCGTCTGCCTATCACTAGCTTTTTTTTAAAAGAGGATTTAAGCTGGGCTTTCTTTTCTGCTGCGGGTCAGTGTCCACAGGGGGACCCGGCTTAGGAGCCAGGGCAGATAGTTCTCGCTTCCTGGCTCCAGGTGGTTGCCCAGAGAAAATCCTGAGTGTGAGCAAGTGGGGCCCTCTTGTGGCTGGATCTGGTTCTCCGCTTTAGCTCTGCCTTTCCTGGGCAACACCTGGGAGGTGGCAGAAAGGAGGTTTTGCTCTCGCTTCAAGCCTTTCCTCGGGACGTTGCTATTTCCATGGATTTTGTGATGGCCCTCAGCCCCTGCTGCTCAGCGGCTGGTCTTGGGTGCTGCTAAGCCCAACCCAGCCTTCCTGAGGGGCTGACAGGGAATTGAACCCAGGGTCTCTTCATGTTCACCCGCAGCTTCGGACTCTCCGGGCTGCTTCTTACAGGTAGCCCACCCAGCGCACTTTGCAGTGAGGAAAAACGGCGAGAAACAAGGAAACGAGGTTTGTGTGTGTTGCTTGAGGGCAGGAGGTCTTCAGTTGTTGATGTCCATCAGGTGGCACTGTGATCTTATTTTTGTTTCTGTTTTTCTTCGCAGCCCAGCTCTCCTCCGGGAAGTGAGAATGTGATGCCCCGAGAGCCACTGGTAAGCACCTAGGTTACATGGGGATCACTTTCTGATGCAAATACAGTGTAAGTTCCAGGAAGCCCACAGTTTTACATCAGTCGTGTCCCTTTAAAAGTAGGGGTTGTGTGGAGGCAAACCACAGCAGTGACCTCTGCCTTCCGACTTCCTGGCCTCAGGGACCAGAACGGACCCGTGAGGTCTCTTCGGGAAAGCCCCCACTGCAGGTGGGGGTGCACCACTTGGTTTATTGTTGATCGGTATTAATCAGTGAGGTGCCTGAAACCTTCGGGGGCTGAGTTGGGGTGAGGTTGCTCGGTCTCACGAAGTTGCTGCTCGGTGGTCTGGAAGGGCCCCAAAGGGCGAGTCACCTCAGGTGGCCTTGGAGGGACAGGTAAGGGAGGGAGCCCTGTTCCGCCTGGTCAGTAGTTCGGTTTGTGGTGGTCGTTTCCAACATGCCTGCTTACGCTGTTGGCGGGGACAGGCCTCCTGAGTACCGACGGTAGTTTTCTCGACAAAGTGCTCTTGCTCTGGGGGTCTGAGCCAGAGCGCCGGCCGGCCCGCCTCATTTTTATCCTGCTTTGCGTTTCTGGGCCTGTTGTCAGTCCCGTTGGCGGGGTAGAGAGACCTGTTCCGTACAAACCAGACACGTTTTACGGGGAGGCAGCTGTAGGTTTCAGAGATTTCTCTCTCTGAATACTGACAGCAAGCCTGGGGATGTGCCGCCGAGCTCTCGTTCCCGTGGAGCCCGCCCTGCGCCTGTTTCCTCCCCTCTCTCTCCGGCAGCAGCAGCGGGGTTGTGATGTGGGGCCCGGAGCAGGCGTGAGCAGGTCTGAAGTCTCGCCTGGCCCAAGGCTCTCCGGGGCGGAAGGGGAGATGGGTCCGTCTGAGCCGCAGCGAGGTCAGGGCGACGGGGCCCGGCCAGGACTGTCTCAGGAGAGTGCCGCTGTTTCTGTGTCACCTGTCGGCACGCACGGCTCGCTCCCCTGCCCCCCGCAGTGGCTTCAGGTCACTCTTCTGGTTTTGCCTGAGTTCTCCCTGGAGGCGGCGGCGTGAAAGCCGGAGGAGACTGGGCTCTGGAGGCTTGCGGACAGGCGGCTCGGGTGTTCCCCACGCGGCTGCCCCAGTGCCTCTTGGGCTGAGGCTGTGGTTGGTTTCGGACTGATGTCCAAACTGGACGTGACAGTCCTCTTCAGTCTTTTACTTCCTCGGTCTCTTCTAAGTTTTGATCTCCCGACTTAACTGTTGGTCACAAGAAGAGTGGCTGGTCCATGTCGGGGGGGCATGACTGGGCGAACTCCCGGGGGCTCTTCCTAGCAGAACCCCGAGCAGCTGGCGGCCTTGCCGAAGTCTGGGTTCGGAGCCTGCGGCCTGTTTGCCCCGCTGGTGTGTCTCTGCCCCGCTCCTCTCTCGCTGCGCTGTGCTTTGCTTGTTGGCTGGTTGTATTTTTATTTCTTTCTTTTCTGGGAGGCCCTGAGCGGTCTTCAAGCCCTAGTAGCCTGCGATTGTCCAGAGTTCAGACTCATTCTCTCCAGGCCAACTCTACAATTACCTTATATTTAATTAATATTTTTTCCCCTCTTTACATACTTGCCGCATAATTGCTCAGAGGAAAGAAAACACATAGCAGCAATTTATATATATATAAAAAAAACAATAATTAAAAAAAACCCCGAAATAAACTCCCATCTCATTTGGGCTGATCCTATGAGTTGGGTAATTAGGGCCCTATTAAAAGGTAGACCCCTTTTTTTTATTAATTTTTTTATATTAAACTCCCACAGTCTCTCAGTCATGCCCTTATTGCTTTTGGCCAGCCGTTCGCAGCAGCCTGATTAAATGAGAGCGCCAGCCGAGCTGTACGGTCTTGTGTGAGCTGCTTCTGCCTCTTGGGAGTGGCGGTGGGAGGGTGCCAGGCAGAGGGGCCGCCAAGGGGCTAGCAGGGGCTCGTGTGGCAGGTTGCGGGTGCAGGACAAGCTGCTCTGAACTGGCAGCAGGCCTGTGGGAGTCACCGAGTGCTGGAGAAGCAATGGGTGGTAGGCCCCGCCCCCCACCCCCATGGGGAGCCTCACAGCAGCACTCAGCCCCCGTCAGGAGGGTCTCTCCTGCCGCGTGTGTGTTAGCTGTTTCCTGATGGGACAGACGATTGAAGAACAAAACTATAAGCCTTCTTCTCAAGTAACTGATATATTTTATTTGGGGGAGAAAGGCATTTGTGTACCTGAGACAATTAGCAGACAGCACAAGGCTGTATGTAATTTTAGCAAACAGTACAAAATCGTGTATAATTTGGTGCGGAATTGCCTGGCTTGGAGCCTGAGGCAACCCTCCTTATTCAGAGAAGGAAGAGTGGGGTGAGCGTATTCAGGGGCGGTTTTCGTGGAGCTCGGAGCCAGGCCCTGAGGAACGGGGCATTTCAGTGCTGCGGGAACACCCCGCTAGGCTATTTTTGTTTTGTGTTTAGCTGAGTACAAAATTCCTTCATGGGAGCTGCCTGTTCCCTACAGCGAATGGCTGAGCATGGGACGCTTAGGCAGATACTCTTATTCTTTGTGTCCAGGTCTAGACGATCACTTTGGAATCGTTTTTCCCTGTTAAAAAACAAATTTTGGCAGAAGAGCCTCTGTTGACATGGACAGGAGGTGGGTGTATTCGGGCTTCTGTGTTCCCGTGTTGCTTTGCTTGATTGGGAAGGGGGGCCTGATTTTCCTCTCTGCCCTCTCTGGACCATAAAAACGGGCTTGTGATTTTGTGAGGGGAAGTGTCGTCTTGTCGTTTCTAAATGACACTGGCGTCCACATCCATCCCCTTGTCTTGATTCTGCCCGAGTGGTGACCCTGCGCGCTCTCTTGGCCCTTCAGTCCGCCTGCCCCTCCACGAAACCAGCCCAGCGGCTCTGACCGTACTCGTGGGGTCATTGCTCTGTAATGTCGTGCTGGTCTCTGGCTGGAGATTGGTGAACAGCCCAGTCTTGATAAATTCTGTAAACTCCCAGTAGAAATTCTGATAGTGACAGAACTCTTTAAAGTTAAAATGGCCGATTACTTTTTCTTCTTTCTACTTTCTTCACTGAACTCTTCCTCCTAGGGCAAAGAGTTTTGACAGCCCCCCAGAGTACTGACCTCCAGCCTCTCCCACACTTGTCCAAGCCCTTCTGTAAATTTTCCTGTAGCCCTGGCTGGTGTGGCTCAGTGGACTGAGCGCCAGCCTGCGATCCGAAAGGTTGCCAGTTCGATTCCCGGTCAGGACACGTGCCTGGGGTGTGGGCGAGGTCCCCAGTTGGGGCATGTGAGAGGCAACCACACATTGATGTTTCTCTCCCTCTCTTTCTCGCTTCCTTCCCCCTCTCTAAAAGTGAATGAATAAAATCTTTAAAAATAAATTCCCTGTAGACCTGAGTTTTCTTGGCACCTGTGTGAACACACGCTCCGGCTCACGCAGCGGCTGTGGGTTGGGTTGGCCTCGGCAGGATCGAGTCCCGCCTAGCCGATAGGTCTTTCAGGATGGGTGGACGTGGTCTGCATGAAGTAACTCGGTCCCGGTCGTGCCTGGATACAGAAACTGGGGTTAAGTGACCCTCTGAGAGTCCTTTAGTCATATGATTTTAGGTCCTTTGAAGTAAGCAGTGAACGAGTTTCGTTTGCGTATCTGCGTGCTCGTTCGTCCTCGGCAGCACTGTTGCTCTCCCGCCTCGCACGGGGCTCACAGGGCTCGGAACGGAGTGGCGGCTTTTCGCTCTGGACGCCGAGTTCTTTCTAGTGGGCGCATCTTCTGCCGTTTCCCATCCTCTGACTGGAAGGCACACGGGCTTCCGCTTTGTTTGGTTTTGTTTTTTGTTTCTAGCCTTTCCCTGCATCCATCCACCAAAAGAATGACAAACTGCACGAATGTGTTTTTGTAAACGATGAAGGTAATTTCTCATCACCTTCCCTGGGAGTAATTTCTGGTATGCCCAGGTCCTAAAAATAAGGGCGCCTACACTTGCAGGCCCCGGCCGTGCATCAGCAGTTCCGCCCTCGCAGGTCAGACGTGCCGGGCTCCTCGGGCTGCTCCTCGAGGCCAAGACGTTCGGTCGATCTCGGGCCTTCCCGGGGAGCTCACCCACCCAACACCCGGACACCCGCGGCCTTCTGTCTGTTTGCTTTGTAAGTGGAAAGGCCTGGTAATCAAAGGGCCATTCGTGTCCTGATGAAATCAGGGAGCCAGTCTGCGAGCTTCTCTCGTGGAACGGCTGTGGTAGTTGCCTGCCTTCTAGCGGCCTCTCACGCGATCCGGGCAGGGGCCTCCCTGTGTTTGGGTCTCTGGTGGCTGGACTGCTTCGGCGAGCTCGCTGGCGGGCTCCCCGTGGCGAGGTGGCGCCCTGTTTTCTCCCACCGAGACGTTTCTAAAGGGTGACATCCACACGCACGGTGCATTTGTGTGTGTGCACTCACGCATTGTGGATGTGCGTGTTCGTGCCCACACAGGCCACGTAACACGTCTGTTTTATAAAATCCAAGGCATTTGGTGGGGAGATAAAGTTGATTTTAATATTGTATTCATGAAATGTTTTACAGGCATAGGGGCAAGGAAGCTAGCCCTTTAGAGATTTCAGGAAATGGTCATTTTTTCCAGGAAAAACAATAACTATGGGAATCTAAAGTATTAGGCATGATTGTTTTGGACATCTGTGGTGGCTGATTTCTGTGGGCTGTAGCAGAGTTAGGTTTGCTCCCGTGAGCTGTGATTCCCACCCATTTCCCACTCAGGGGCGTCTCTCTGGATGCAGGGTGAGGGGGACGACATTATGGAGATAACCCTGACTCTGCTCTAGTTACTCATTTTCAAAAAGTGAACTCTGTGTGGGCTTTGGTACTTACACTGTTACCAGCAGCGCACGCTGGGGGCGCCCCAGCCGCAGCGAGAAACTGGGGACTGGGGTGCAGTGTGAGCAGCACTGGGTCTCCTGGTACAGCTCCCGGCCGGTGACCTGTCCTGGTGACCTGTCGTGGGCCGGTGACGCTGCTGTGCGCCCCGGCCCCGGGCCCTGGGCCTGCTGCTGGGGTGCCTTTCAGATGGGAAAAACGTTCGCTTTCTTCCTTCTCCGCGCCCCTCATCAACAGCGCCAAACCTCTAGGGAAGCAAAGGTCGTCGTTTTAGCACTGACGCCCCTTGTTGGAGGGTGCCTGAGAGTGCCCCCGCTCCGGGGAGGGGGGGAGGAGGGCGCTGGGAACTAAACGCTGAGAAGGGTGAACTTGAGAAAAGCCTCGCTCTGTCTCTGGGTGGCTTCTCCGTAATCTCTAGGCCACTTACTGATTCTGAAATGACTGCCTCTTCCTACTTGTCCTTCCTATTATGGACTGGGAGGGTTTATCGAATAGACTAGGTGGTGCCTTTCAAGTTCTTTCCCCTTTCAGGTAAATGAAGAGGTTGTTTTTTCAGTTTTCAGGTATCCTTTTACAAATAATTATTAGATGAATTGAAACTCTTAGGAGTAATAATTAGAGAAGTGGAATTTGAAATAGTTACTCAGCTTTGTTTATGCTTTGGGTCCCGGCTTTCCTGGGAACACTTTATGTTTGCGGTGGTTCCTGTAATCAGAGGCCTGTGTGTCGGATGACCACACGGTGCCCTCACTTGGGGGAGGGGGACCCGAGGGGGACTCCTTTCTTCAGAGCCCAGGGTGCTGGGGGGGTTCAGTCTTTAATCTTGTCCCCAGCACCACTCCTTCAGAAGGAGCTGATTCGTTTCCTGTCTTGTCTCCTGGAGATCTGGGCCTGGAGTTGCTTTAGGAGCCCCGCCCCACCACTGCTGAAGAAGGGCTGTACACAGCTCTTATCCGGGCAGAGGGACATTCTGAAAGGCCCCTCTTCTGTTTAAAATCAATTAGTAATCTTGTTTGAAATAAGTTTCACTTAAAAAGTATCTTTTTATAGATTTTATTTATTTTACTTTTTAGAGAGGGGGGAGGGGAGGGAGAAAGAGAGGGAGAGACACATCAAAGAGAGAAACATTGATCAGTTGCCGCTCACACGCCCCCAGCTGGGGGCCTGGCCCGCAACCCAGGCCTGTGCCCTGACTGGGAATCGAACCAGTGACCATCTGGTTTGCAGGCCAGCGCTCAATCCACTGAGCCACACCAGCCAGGGCAAAAGCGTCTTTTTAATTGTGACCTAAAGGACAGGTGCTCCCTGTGGCAAACTCAGTGAATCCCCATGAGCCCCCAGTTGGAGGACCACTGAACGTCATGTGCTTTGGACGACCACGTGCTCTGGGATTTGTAGGGTAATTTCAGTTTAAAACGTTTTAGCCCATTGTCAAACCACACAGGCCAACTTGGGCTTGAAAAGACAGTCTTGTAGTCAGTCCCACTCCGTGCCGTGAGAAGCCGCAGTGAGATGATGTGGTGCTTTGGAGAAGGCTGCCTCTGCCGCCCGCCCTCCCGCCTTCCCTCCCAGCTCTCCTCTCTTTTATGGTTTGTAGTTATAGCCAAGATTTATGCTTGCTGCTCCTCAGATCTTCTCTCTGCCACTGTGAGTTTGTCCGAACAGTCTAGAGATGGGCCGGCACCAGGTGACCCTTGAGGGTTGGACACTTCCCAACACTCAGAGTCAGGCAGGCACCCACTCACAACCCCCGGGACTGGGGGTCCAGGGGTATTGCCCTTGTCGAGAAGAAGACACATGGTCACCTTGGTGATCTTGCCTTAGCACAGTGACCCTGATGCCACAGCTCCCCTGTGGGTGCTGCTTACTGAGTCTGTGGGGTGACGCTCTGGGTCATTTGTCACCCCCTTCACCCAGCAATGTCCACCAAGAGGCCTTTTCCTCTCTCTGTGTCCCCTGTGACCCACACAGGTCACAGCAAGAGGGTCTTTAGGACAGGGCCGCTTCTTCCAGCCGGGTGGGGAGGAGCTGCTAATAGAGTAAGGTGCATTATTGGTCATTTGTGTGAATGGGTTAGTTTTCCCATAGTTTACCAAAAATGGATTTTGATGGAGAAGGGGAAAAAAGTAACGTTCGTTTCCCCCTTCCTTTTGCATATTCTTTTGTCTTTTGTATACTTTTGAGAGTCACTTCAAATCTCTTATGCAATGAAGTAGCGATATCAATAAAAGATTTTTAATTTTTGAAAAAAGATTTTATTTATTTTTAGAGAGAGGGGAAGGGAGGGAGAAAGAGAGGGAGAGAAACATCAGTGTGTGTTGTCTCTCGCACGCCCCCTGCTGAGAACCTGGCCCGCAACCCAAGCATGTGCCCTGATCGGGAATTGAACCAGCGAGTTTGTGGCTCACAGGCCAGCACTCAGTCCACTGAGCCACGCCAGCCAGGGCTCAGTGAATACATATTTTTAAGAAAGTGTTAAGAGCTTGTATTAGATACACTCCTCAAAGCAACTGACCAGCTGTTGTGGCACCAGGAGCCTGCTTGCTCAGGCCAGGGGCGCCCTGTGTGGGCTGCTCCGGGCCAGCCATGCCTGGTCTGCGGACCAGGAGGTGGTCAGCTCTTCCCAAACCTGTGTGTGCCGATTGTGTTTGTTAACAATTGGGGCGCTCGTACCGAATATGCCGTAAACAGGTGGAACAGGAACGAATGTGAGCAGAGGGATCTGCAGATACTAGGTTTTATAAACATGAACACGAGCTGCTAAAAAGGTTGCTGTCTTTTGAGGTGTGAGCAAGATGACAGTGAAGCTAGGGGACCATCATAAAAATCTAGAAGTATTTGGTCTTTTGATTTGCTTTACTGATTCGTTTCAGACCTCGCTTCGCTGTAAAAATGGTGCAGGGTGTGTCATGGGTGGGGTTCGTGCAAGACAGACATCTGGGAACTTCGTCTGTGGGCCCACACTCAAAGGAAAGGTCTTGGCTCCACATCAAAAGATTAGCAAATGACTGTTCGTTTAAAGGTTTTACGTTAATGTAAAGTGTTTATGGTATGCAGAGGAGGCTCCATCTTTAATGATTCCCCATTCTAACTGATTTTTCCATTAAGTGGCCAGTTTCAAGCTCTGATCGCAACGGCCAGGAGGGCCCGTGCTGTGTGAAGCACCGGGCTGGCACTGGTCTCTGGGTTTTTGTCACCTGGTTTTGTTTGAACAAGGTGGTGGGAATTCCTCTTCCTCTCAGTTTACAGTGAGGAAGCAAGCCTGGGGCTGGCAGGTTCCTAGGCTAGGAAGGGGTCGGACCGGGATTTAAGCCCCAAAGCCTGCACTGCCCGGCTCTTCTCTCGACCTCGCAGTGTGCTGGAGAGGGGCTTTGGCTTTGGCTTGGGCTTTGGCTCCGGCGCTGCCTGGTGATCCGTGCTTCCTCTGAAGCTGCTGCCTGCGTGGAGTCTTTTGTACGCGTCTTAGCTGTTGAAAAGACACCTATTAATTTTTCACAGGTGATGTGGGCCTCCTCGTTCTTGGAGGAGGCGTCTGCACCCATGTACCTCACTAATGACAGGTTACGGGATCGAGGCGAGATAATAGGATCTTTTCATCTTGTCTGTAGAGCAAGGTGTGATGCCCCTGGTCGCTTCTAGGGGGCAGCAGCCACTCGTTTTTCGTCTCCTGCTGGCCGAGGGAAGCTTCCACAGTTGAGCGGTTTGCTTTTGACTCTCGCTCTTGAAGGGGTGCGGGTCTTCAGGGAGTCCCCTGGGGCCCCATAAGAACCTGCAGTGTCTTCCAGCTCTGCTTTCCGGACCCCTCGCTGGACCCTTCATCTGCTTAGCCGTCCACTCCCACAGATCCCCACTGTCAGAGTGGAGGCGGCCGAGTCCCTTGCTTTGGAATTCAGAGAATAGAGACGTCTTCCAGAGAGTAAAATCTTTTTGTCAGATCTTGTTGCCATCGATAACCACGGTAACAGTGTTCAGATGTTTTGAGACTTTCCCCTGTGGGTGCGTGTCTTTATCCTGTTGGGAACACCGCTGTCACACGGTTGGCTACCTGTTTTTCCCGTCTGCACTCCCCTCTACCTCCCCCCCACCCCCGCCCCAGCCAGGCTCACGGAGCTTTATCTTCGGTTCTCAGTGACTCATTTCATAAGCACAGGAAGGGGGAACTTCGGATTTGTCATGTTTCAGACTTTGGGCCCAAGGCTGACACGTGGCTGACTTGTGCCTCGTTGAAGCGAGTGCCTGGCTCCCGGTCCTCCCCAAGCACAGATATTACTCTGGTCCTGACTCAGATCTTCTCTTGAGTGGCTGGAGCAAGTGGTGAAAAGTAGGGTTGGTTGCAGTTCACACTGAGAAGCAAATTGGCTGTGACATTTCAGCCCTGCGAGGTTTGTTTAGGATTAGCTGAGAATTCTCCGGCCTGACTCCACCAGGGAGGAGGAGCTGGCCACCGGTGGGCCCTCCGGGCTGTGCATTCTTGCGGGCCTTTATCTGAGGACCCCAGAGCACTGGGGCAGGGTCGGAGTTTCCCTCTGGCTCCTGGAGTGGCGTTTCTCAAAGACAAAGGCGTGCCTCTCAGCCTCACCTCTCCAGGCTCCCTCTCTGTTGTCTTGTTGAATAATGGCAGCTAATAGATTTGCTAATGAACAGAAGAAATAACTGGAAATAGTGGCAGATCATTTGACAGTGAAGTGGTTTATAACTTCTGTTTATCAGACGATTACTATCATTATTATTCTTTCTGTTGGAGTTTTGGAGAATTCAGCCTGGTCTCCAGAGCCCCATTTATAAGACGTTTTATTTCTTCCTTTTTAATGCCTAGAAACACCTTTATTTCTGAGCAGTCCAGATCCGCCTTCCTCCCCGCCCCCTGCCCAGCCCCGTCTCCCCTTCCGTCCTGCTGCTGTTCCACGGCCTCCGCGGGCCGGCAGGCGGGGTGTCCCCTGCCGACCAGACAGCTGGACTCGTGCGGCAGGGGGGATGCTGCGGTGTTTGTTTTTGCAGTTCCTGGATTTGGTTTAATGTACAATTGATTTTTTTAATGTATTTAATCATTTTTTTCTTACCTCATAAGGATTAACCTGCACAAACCTCATTTTATCCTAAGTGTGGCTTTGGGAGGAAGGGAGAGGAAAATTGAGTTTCTCTAGCTTATTTTTTTCTTTCACTTTTTATTTTCTGAATGGCTTTTCCCGCCGAAGCAGCCCTGTAAAATACAATGTGTTTTAGTGGCCATTACTTACTCATTACTAACTGGTCTCGCCTGCTTCCCTTTGTCTGTGAACTAAGTACAGGGGCTCGAAGATAATTGGCAGCTCTCGCACAGACTCGCCAATTACAGATCGACAGGGAAGCAGCCGGGGGATGGTTCGCGGTTGGCACCGGCTGCCCACCTAGCAAGTGCGAGTTACGCGGTGTCTGCCACCAAGTTGGGTCCTTTTCTAATGTTATGCCTTGGCTTCGCTGATTGAGCCCCACGGTCTCCCCGATTCACAGACTCCCACCTCCGTTTGTCCTCGGTGCGGTTCTCATGGCCACATGTCCGTCCTTTCTCGGCTCAGCCTCTGTGCGGCGTCCACTGAGCAGGAACGTGCAGAGGCTCTGTTTGGGTTTCTCGCGGTGCCCTGGTGCCTGGAAGGGTCGGGTGGCGGGCTCCAGGCACAGGATCGTCTTGCACCCAGGGGTGTTCTGTGCAGTTTTGTCTGCTGCGGCCAAGTAAAGGCAAGTCTCTGTCGGTGTCAGTTTTGCCTCTTTTTGAGCATTTATCTGATTTGTGTTCCAGCTTATCTCCTTTGCCCTGGCTTGGGGGGTGGGGGGAGGTGGGGCTGAGAGTTGCATCTCTCTGTTGGGCTGCCAAGCTCTTGTGTAAGGCTGTTAGGTGCTGAAGTAGCAAAGCGGCCCCTGTGTTGTGTGGTCGTATTTCCAAGCAGAGTACGTTTTTTGTTTGTTTGTTTCCTAGGTATTTGGCACCTGGGCACTTAGTAAAACCCTCTGTGAGATGGGCATGCGTCCTTATTGCTCAGCTCCTGGCAGGAAGTGGGCCCTCAGTACATATTTGTAGACTGTGTGCATGTGTGGTGTATGTGCATGTGTGTGTGTGTGTGTGTGTGTGTCCTCACTCATGTAGATGGTGGTGATGAGCCAAGGGGCTGGAGTGCACAGTTGTTGCCTGGCTGCCCGCTGGGAACTCAGGCTGCCATGTCCACACTGCCGTGCACACTTTTGGGGGTGTGTAGTGTATCACTGCCACAGAGGCCACACAAAGCGGGCATTTTATGAAAGGGAACATCAGAGGAAACATTACGGCTGAGACCTTTATAGCCTTTCCATTATTGTGGTTTAAATCTTGACCGTCTTTATGCGCAGTGACACAGGGACCAGCACGCCCGTGCTCACTCCCACCACCTGTCCCCTGTCCACATCCTGTTCCGCAGCTGTGACCGGTGACGGTAAGCGTGCAGGCAGCAGAGCTGCTGTGCACTCTGTCTAGAAGCAGCCCCTTTTGACTCAGAAGTTGGAAACCAGATGACTCACCATTCTGTTTGTTTTATTGCAACTGTCATTTCACGAAGTGCCCTGAGAGCTTTAAACTGTAAATGCCAAAGTGAGGTCTTCGCCTTTCTTTTCCAGTTTACCTCTTCTGTTATCTCTGCTCTCTTCTTTCATGTTTCTCTGTGCTCCTTCCCTTCCATGATTATTTCTGCTTTCGTTAGTCTTTCTCTTTCCCTTCCTGCCTGCGCCCTCCCTCACTTTGGGTGGCGGTCACGGCGTCTGTCGTTGAAGCAGTCCCTGCTGACATCATGGCACGTTCTTTCCAGCTGCACTGCCGTCTGACCGAGAGTGCGCGCCCCCAGCGTCTGCGTGGTGCGCAGGTGGGAGCGGCCTCTCATGACAGCGTTTAGGGAGTGTCCACGGGCTTCAGCTCCGGCAGGAAGTGCACATGGGGTCATCAGTGTCTCGCCCTTTGTGCTGCTGCGTTTTGTAAAGTCGTGGGTGTGTCTCAGCCCCCGCCCACATCCATCTACTTCCTTGAGTGGCTACCCTGGTCACAGTGGGATCAAGAGCACTAGGGTTGTGGGGTGGCCTCGAGGATGCCCATGAGTGTGTATCCCTCATCAGAACGTCGTCTGCCGGGAGAGGGCCTGGGTCCTGTTTTCTTTTTCTCTGCTAAGATGTTTTTTCACCGGACTTCCTGAGGAAAAGGGTGCCTGCTCAGTCTTCTTTTACCTCAGGTGGGGTATTGGGGTCCAGCATTTCTAGGACTTGAGCTCGAAAACTTGAAGGATCTTTTTTCCTGCCATTTCTGACACTGTGGCACTTGCCTGAGTCACCTGATTGATGACATGAGCATCACTGGGTGGTAAACACCTGGCCGGGGAAGCAGGGACCCTCTGTGGGCTCACCCACAGGATGGCAGACAGATTGTGGAATCGTAATGAAGGGGGCGCGTCCCTGATGCTCATCTGCTTTGGAGCATAACAGTCCCAGCATGCACCTCGGGAGTGCCGGTGGGAAGCTGGCACGGTGTCGGGGGTTGTATTCCACATTTGTCAAGTTCGGAATCCAACAGAACTAATTTTAGAAGTAGCTAGTTATAACGAAAAAGAATAGTGACTTTAAATGCATAGCATCTCCTCTTACACAAATGCTCCTTGTTTCCTTTTTCTTCTTTTTTAAAGGCCTTTGGGTATTTTTTGGGCTTCAGAGTGAGCCATCCTCTGAATTCTCTTGTAATACAATTCTTTCCTGTATGTGTTGAAGGAAGGAGAGTATTTCCACGTTGTGGGCAGGGGGAAATACGGTGTCATCACAGTGTTTAATAGATTCACGGCTGTGAGTTTTAAAAATGGGTTCTACGTATCTGCTGGGCGGCATTCAACACAGAATGCCGCGTTTTCACCCACTTGGCTGGGTGTCTGATTCAGACACAACCGCTGTCCCTGCTGCTGGAAAACAGAAAACCACAGGCTGTTAACCTAATACTCTTCCCTCTGGGGCTGGGCGGGGGTGAGGGGGTGCAGATCAAGAGACTCTCACTCCCCACAGGAGACAGATGTTCCCTGTGTGCTGGCAGTCCGAACAAGGTTCTAGAGTCTTCGGCCATTCCAATTAAACCTCAGTGAGGGTGCCCTGTGGCCTGCTTGTGACCTGGACATTCACTCCTTGGGACCCGGAGCAGCCTGCCAGGTGTGCCCCGCAGGCTCCCTGCCTGTGATGTCTTCTCTCTTCCTGGGCAGAGCCTGTTTGAGCGCAGGGCCCAGCTAGTGCCCGCGGCCTGCTCACTCCCTGGCCTCTCTGCTGAGCTATCCAGCAGGGGTGCCAATTCTTCCATTTAGCTGACTATTATATAGCCCTTAAAAGGGAAGGGTTTATTTTAGCTGGCTGCTATATTGATTGCTATAGGGACGTTTCTATTTTCACTGGCTGCTGTATTGACTGGGAAAGGGAAAGGGGCCGTATTGCCAGGAGCTGTCATACTGACTGTTACAGAAAAGATCTGTATTTAAGCAGTACCAGTGCCCTGGGATCTCCCAGGCAGGATATTAATGCTAATTCATCCGCTCACCCCCTGCTGTGAGTGTTATTTGTTTAAATCTGTAGATTCCCACAGCGCGTTTATATCCTCACTAGAGTGAGCTCTGCTCCCTGTAATTATTTAACATTATATGCTGATATAAATTGTAACAGTTAAAGAATGGTAATGAGTAGCCAAAAAAGAAAATAGAAAAGAAAGAATCAGGAAAAAATTTTTAAAAAGGGAGAAAATAGATGAAAGCACGTGAAAAGTACGCACACCGTGTTCATAAACGTGTGTGTACGTGCACGTGTGACATGAGAAATGGCAGAGTCTGGTTTTGAAACGGCAGCGAACAGCTTCCTCTCACCCACTCCACGTGGGTCTGTGCAGTGTTGCCCGGTCCGTGTATCGCGCATCTGCGCGAGCACGGGTGCCCACGTGCCCACGTGACCTTCCAGAAAGACGGTACTGCGTGTGCTCTGCTGAGTAGTCTGCACACGTGTGTGCGGTTCCATACAGAGTATGTGTGTGTGTGTGTTCCGTGTAGCGACAGGAAATTTATCCATTAGCGACTCAGCTTCTTGATGAGTAGTTGATGCCTGATTTTTCTTCGAGCTTCCGCGTTCCCGCAGGAAGCCTGGGCCTGAGACCCGTCTCCGGGGAACGCCAGGGGCAATGCTCAGTTGGGATTGAACCAGGAGGCCATTGGGTGTCACTGTCGCTCTGCTGGCTGTAGTTGAAAGAGGGCTTTTCTGCTGGGAGACTGGATTTCAAAAGAAAGTTTTTCTGCTCAAGTTCGAGGTGCGGTCTGTTTGAGATGCTTGTCTGCATTTTGAGATCCCCTTTTAAAAGTAGTGGTGTTGTTTGCTCTTCACTGTGCTGAGCCCTGGCATTTTAATTGTTCTTGAAAATTGTGTCCTGATTGTGAGCTCTGCTTCGGAATCAGCTGGAGCGCAGCAGATGAGCGGGGAGTTCCACCCTAAAAAAGAGGCAGCTCACCGGCATTCTGGAAACACACCTAACAGGGGCAGAGGGTTTGGGCAGGAACTTTAAAAAGGAAGAAGAGAATCTCCTCGCACAGCCTAAATCCGGGGAGCGCCCCTCTGCTGCCCGCCCCGCCCCGCCCCGCCCCACCCCGCCCCGAGGAGGTGGGCCGAGGGCTGAAGGCTGAGCGCCGAGCCCCCGCCGCAGCGCTGCGGGCCTGCTCCTCCAGCTGGCTGCTCCGGCAGCGTGGAGCCGTGCCAGGCCTCACCACAATTCATACTGTGTCAGTTTAATAAATGCACTACTTAAATTATGAAATTACAAAAGAAAAAAGAGAATGCACTTATTCAGACTCTTAATACATTAAAAATAAGGCATTAAAACTCTGACTTTTTTTTTTTCTTCCAGAATCAATACTGAACAGGAAGGGTTGTAGACATTAACAGTCATGGACATTCAAACTCTTATACATAAATTATCTTAGAAAAATGCACATAAGACTTGAATAATGTAAATACATTAATGCATTTAATAATTTAAACATTAAAGCGCAAGCAGGAATTTGAGGCAGAGGCTGTTCTGAGGTAAGGGATTGGTCCTAGAACGCGTGTGCCCTAGGATCGATGGTGGGTGATTTCCCCTCGGGGCACCCTGGGAAGAGAGAGCCTGGCCGGCGGCAGCCCCTGTGCCAAGAATCCCTGGACGTTCTGGGTCACGGCTGCCTCCCAGCCCGTTTTCATGTATCCTGACCTTCGTCCTCAATTCCGTGTTCTCTCCAGGCCTATGCTTCTAATTATTTGTTTGTTAGAGAATTAAATGCTTCCACTTCAAAGGACAACGAACTTTGAGAATGTCTTGGTTGGAAAACCAAACCAAATTACAAAACCCTTCGCCCCACTCTGGCTGTCAGTGACTGGGGACCACGGCAGTGGTGGGTCCTGGTATCCGGCGGTCGGGCTGTCCGCCTGGAGCTCCTGTGGCTCCGTGGTCAGCGGGTCTGGGGTGCCGTGTGCGGGTGGATCTGGAGACCGAGCTAGCGGGAGAGCAGAGACGATGGGCCATGTCCGCCTCCGAGTGCTGCGCGTAGAGAGGGCGGTCACAGGCCGGGAAACGGCCTGCTGGGGAGTTAGACTCCCTGGTCAGTGAGCGCGCCCTGTGTGATTTGAGCGTTTAGCCATTGGATAGACTGGTGTTACTGTTTTCCTCCTTTCTTTCAAAATCGTATGTACAACAGCAGCAGCTCACCGGAATGTCAGAGCCCCCTTTTCTGGCAGAATATGAATGACCGAATTCAGTTTTTTCCCCTTGCCCACGGACATTTTTTTCATTGCCTTTTTAGAGAGAGAGGAGGGAAGAGGGAGAAACAGCGATGGGTTGCCTCCCGTGTGTGCACTCAGACTGTGGGTCACATACGCCTGGACCGGGATTGTGTGCACCCAGCCTGGGGATCGGACACCTGCAGCCTAGGCATGTGCCCTGGCTGGGAATTGAACCCGCAGCCCTTTGGTTACAGGACGACGCTCCACCAGCTGAGCCACACCGCCAGGGCCGAGTTCCGTTTCTGACATCTGCCCTGTAAAGTGCCCTGGGCAGAACTATGGAGCCAGGGCAGTGGGCCTCAAGTTTTCATTCATCAGCCCCAGTGCTGTTCTCTGGTGCTTCTGCAGCCTCATTTTATAGCCTGAATGACAGCGCGGAACTGGGAGAACCGCAGAAAATGTGGTCCTGGGGACAGAGTCTGAGAACTTGTTCTCTCCGTGTGGAGGACGCGTATTTGTTTGGTCAGCAATGCAGATGTTGCGCCACTGGGTTTGCTGTGGGGTCGAGGGGCCCTTGAGAAAGGGTTGTCAGCTGGTTGTGACCGAACGAAACCGTTCTCGCTATTGCCGGATCCGTTGGAGGCTTTTACTGGATCTCAGATCTGCTACCTGGGCCTGTACTCGGGGTCGACTCGACTGGACCCAGGCCTTGTCTGTTCTGGCGTCTGTGGCTCCGTCCGCCACCATTCCCAGTCCTTGCTGCCACCACAGGCAGCCTGCTTCCCAGCGGACGTGGTCCCGAGCCAGCCCAGAGCCCCCTGCAGGAGAGAGCGGCTATGGGCGTCCTGGCTTGGGCAGCAGCTGCAGACGGCGCTGGGCTGCGCTGCCCAGAGTGGCCAGGAGGAAGACGGTTCCTTAAAAACTGGTGGTCGGGTGTCGGTTTGGAGAGGAGTCATATCAAGAATGGACACGGGCCACCTGGGAGTAGACCTCAGGGTTAGTTGATCGTCCGTGGGACATGCTCACATTTATCTGCAGACCTGTGCACAAGGTCTTCATGCTGTGACCCCGTGCCGCTCGCTTTTCTTTAAAGGCGCAGGGCCTTCCTTTCCTACCAGTTTTATTTCAGCGTTGGGGTGAGTGTCAGTCTCAAGTCCGCTGTGCTCATTTCTCTTCCAGAGTTTTCCAAGCCCAGGCCGCTCCCTCCCTCTGTTGCTCGTCTGGCCTGGAGCAGCGGTGCGTCTCTCCTGCCCTCGCTCCCTGCTTCATCCCGGCAGTGGGGGGACAGTGCAACAGGGGAGCACTCGGACTGGGGAGAAGCCGATTCTCCTCGGGTTTGCTGGTCACGCCCGGGAGAGCTTCCTTCTCTTCCCCTAAATTCCAAGAAATGTCTTGTGGCCTTACTGGGTGGCAGGCTTGCTCCAGACGGGGCCGTGCGCGGAGGCGGGGCGTGGGGTGCTGGGGCAGCCGCACCGTCTGGTGGAGGGCGGAGTGAGCAGAGAGCGCCGATCAGGGGTCAGTTCACCCCTGTGGTCTCTCCCTGTGCAGATTCCCTTTGAAGACAGAGGAGTCAGGTTCATTAATTAAAGGAGCCTGGCTCAAGCGCCCTGTAATTATAGGTGCTAGAAATCTGAATTTTAAGAGGTCTGTGCAGCTGCATTTTGAAAAATGTAGGGAGGCACCGAGAAGTACAGGCTGTGGGCAAGAATGTGGCTGAACCGGATTTGGGAGGTTTAGGTTTTGGCAGAATTCCTCTTCAAATTCATATTTATTCTTTCTGTTTTTCTTTTTTTTTTTCATGGGGAAGCTGAAGCTTTGAATTAATTTGTTCTGTTGTCTTGAAGGTTACACCCTGTGGCAGAGAGACTGGCAGTGTCAGTTCGGAGGGTGGAAAGGAGTAGCTGTAGAGCAGATGCTTTGTTTTTAAGAAAGCCAGGGGTAGCTTTGGGCCCTCGGGACGCAGTTTTGAAAAAAATTAAGTAATTTCTTTCCTGAAATGAGTGGAGGAGCAGGAAGCAGAAAGGAAATCTGAACGTCATGTAGGAAGATGCGTCCCGGGCGTGTGCGGGTCTGGCTCCCCACCTCCCCTCCCCAGAAGTGTCTCCTCCGTCTCGAATGGCTGTTTGGTGTGAACCCGGAGTGCAAACGGACCCTTCCAGGCTTTCATGCGAAGTCCTGGCCTGTCCCCTTTTCTCTCTCATTTCTTCAGTGTGTCAGTTGACCTTTCGCTTTGGGTGCCTTCTCTCTCTCCTTCTTTTTTAAATTTTTCTATTCGATTTATAAGATTTCTTTTTACTCCTTGTCAAAAATGTTTAATTCAGTCTGTGGCTCTCTGCATCTCTGTTAATTAACCATGGTTAATTTGGGATGTGGATGGGGGGAGTTCAGATGAGCAGGGGCCCTTCCTCGCATCCCCCAAGAAGGAAGAAGAGATTAGTGGCGAGCGGGGTCACCAAGGCTGGTGCGACCGCACACATGGCTGAACACGGCTGAACACGGCTGAGCGCAAACCGGAGGCTCCTTTCTCCTCATTGGCTGTGTCTCGTCGGGGTGTCACAAGCTTTATCCCGTTGCACAGCCTGGACCCCTGCCCCTCCCTTGGGGATTGCCGGGGGCTGAGAAAAAGCTCTGTGTGAACAGAAATGTGTCTGCATTTTAGGAAGACTCGCGGTGCTCTTCCCTTGCAGTCTCGCGTTGTGTGTGTGTACTGGGGACTTACCATGAGCTGGGGGAGAGGCCCTGGCGACTGGCGCTGCGTGCATTTACAATATGCAGATTGCAGTTCCAATTAGATTGAAACCTCTATTTAGCAGAGTGGTTCTGTGAAATAAATAACTTTTGAAGAAGGCCTGCTGTATATAATAAATACACACGGTCCCTTCAGCTGCTGGCCCGGAGCGTCCTGCCTTCAGACACTTGCCCTGAAGTGCTGATTCAGAAGCAGGCGGCACCTCTGGGCTCTTCACAGAAGCACGCTTCTCCTTTGCTCTCCTGGCGCGGGGGCTTCATCCTTGATTTACAGGGCTCGGCTTGTTAGCGCCGCGGAGGGGAGGCGGCGTGAAGGTTACGGTGTCCGTCCTGTCCTCTCAGAGAGCGTGAGGCTGTGTGTGTGTGTGTTTCTCCCTGTGTGCTGTGGGTCGTGGTGGGGTCCAGGTGCCCCCCCATCTGAATGAGTCAGTCAGAACGCTCACGTCTCTTTTCCACCCTCCGTCCTAGTGTCCTCCAAAAGGGTGGACGGGTTTGAGAGCCTAGCTTCGGATACCCCCCTTTCTGTAACCCTCCTTCTCAGCTCGGTCGTGACAAACCTATGGATAATTAACAGATCAGGTCCTCCTGGTGGGGGCGTCCAGAGTCCCGAGTCCCCGATGCTGGAAGCTGCCCTTGCTTATGCCTTAGCAGCTCTGCCCGGGGGTGGAGGTGTTCTCAGTGGTCCTAGCAGAAGGCAGAGTGCTTTGGGAAAAGGGAGCGGAATGCTCTTTGGAGGAGAGTGCTTAAAAGGGAGAGGGGGCCGTAGGGTGCCCAGCTTGAAAGCGCCTGGTGAAAACACTCGGGCTTCCAGGGCTGCGGTCCTGAACACCCCGCCTGTCTCAGCCACCGGTGATCTGAGTTATAGCAGGATGCCTGATTACAAAGAACATTTTGAAGGCCACTTAGTCTCAGTTCGGGCTGTGCATTAGGCTAATCCTTTGCTGTAACAGTGGACTGGAATTGCAAAATTGGAAGCACACGGTCTGTCGTATTCCAGCTCTGGCGTTAATATCCCTGTACCGGTGCCGCCCTGTGTGTGGCTCTTCCTCGGCCGCCCGCCTTCTCTTTCCCCAGTGGGAAGAGAAACTCGTTGTGAGTGTTCTCTTCTGCTGACCAGTGACTTCTAAAAAGTACTTTTGTACTTCTCTTATGTGGTCACTTTTCTCATCTTCGTGATTTGAAATATTAACGTGCAGATAAATATAGCAGCACACAGGGGCTACCCGTGGGCTCAGGTCCTTGGGCCTGGCATGTTGGAGCAGAAATACCTAATTGCATCAAAACCACTCTAAGTTCATGTATGTGGAGCCCATCAAGCTGAAAGCATCCAGACAGCATCTGCTGTTATCAAATCACTCGTGAATCCAGCTAATTAAAATAGAGCTTCATTTTTCTGAACCATTGTTTGGCAGGAATTCGAAACAGGCCTAACCCAATTTCTGCGTGTTTATGAGTCTTTATTATATCAGAGGTACTTTTCTGTAAATGTACAGGGCAGCGCTAAATGAATTGATCCACGCAGTAGCACTGGAGACGCACTGTGGACTTGCTAATGATTCCTCTTCCAGCTTTCTGGTTTCCAGACACATTCTTGAAAGCTTTATGTTCTCTTTTTCTATTCTCCACTCTTTGTCCTGTTCTTTTTTCTTTTACCTTTGCCCTTTTTATCTTTAGAAACAGGATGCACTTTTTATTTGTTTCCTCCCTTAATGAAGACTTCTTCGCCCTTTTTTTTTTGTTTTTCTTTTTTCCTCTCTTGCTGGTTTTGCTCTTCTTCTAAGGATAGGACTTGCCTTTCCCTTTCTTTATTGCTGTTTTCTATTTCCTTCTGTCCCCATATTTCTCTCTCCTTATCTCTCCTCCCTTTTACATTTTCTTCAGTACTTTTCCTCCGACCTCCTCCTTCCTTCCTGCCTTTCCCCATCCTCCCATTTTCCTGTAATATGTTCGTACACCTTTGTCTCCACTGTGAATGCAGACTAGGGCAGCGGGTGGGTGCCCAGGCGGTGCAGGGATCTGCTGTTGGGAGGTGACATCAGCCTGCTTGCTCCTCTGAATTTGCTTGCATGCTTGATTTTAGGTGTTTAAGAGATTTTTCAAACCACATCTACTCCACTTTATAGCCTAATAATCCTACTTTGAAGATCAAAAGTGTTATATAAATGCTAACTAATTACTCCTTGTAGCATTTTGGCGAGTCTCTGGGCAGTAGCAGTTCCATTTCACAGATGAGGGAGCAGCAACAGGACAGGGGAGTGACTGGCTCTGGGAGCCGCTGGAGAAGTGGGCGGCTGAGTGAGAACAAGAACAGGTCATCTTTGGCTTAGAGTCTTTGACCACCACCTCCGGGCAGTTTACTTTCCTCCCCGTAGGACTCGTGCATCTTTAAGATGATGTTCATGTACTTCTCTTCATGTACTTTTAGCCTTCTGGACTGCCATTTGTAGTCTTCAGATGTTAAATGAATTTCTAGGTAATTCCTGGGGAAGAAGGATGCCAAACCACTTATGGGCTGGTGAACCCCTGTCCATTACCGTCTCGGAGCAGAGCGCTCACTCTCTGATTCCAGCAGCTTCCAGTAAGTGGGCGCACGTCACACGCGCTGGCCCCGGCGATCACAGCACTGCAGGAAGTGCTGCCGTGTTTGATTGAATTGAGCCATTCTGCAGTGACGTGTGTGTGAAGTCGTCTCTTGCATTACTGTGGCCTTTATTACTGCTAATGCATCCTGACATTACAGGTGTATAGCCTTGGCTCTCCCAGAAAGGGCAGAGCTGCTCTTACCAGGCTTGAGAGCAGGATTCATGAAACTGTTATACAGTGAAACTGGTGTTCACATTTAGTTAATAATCAGAGTAAGGGAAATGCTTTTATAGAAAAGACAGCCAAGTGACAGAGGCCTGTAGCAGTTCTTCACCCAGCCTGGTTTCAGAAATGGGATCAGTTAGTCTTGTTTTCCTGCAGAGAACCAGGGCTGTGGATAGAAGGTCCAGGAAAGTAGATTTCAGCTCAGTTTAAAGGACTCCTGAAGATGACTTGACAGTCTCTTCAGAGAATGTCTCTCTGCTCATTATCAGCATTCAGGTGGAGGCTCGCTGATCCTTTGTCAAGGTTGTCGAAGAGAGGGGGTCCTAGATCATCTAGGGACCCAAGGGCCTGAGATCTCTTTGGCTTCTTTCCTTGTCTTAGATTGTAACGCGAAAGCAGCGTCTTTGCTTGTTCTTCGTGACTTTATTAAGTGCCGGGTGTACTGTGCTGACCCAGTGAATGCTTAGTAGCTATTCATTATTTGATTGCTGGCTTCCTGCTTCTTAATCTAACTTGGATAAAAACTGTTCTTGTTCGGTTTAGGAAAACCACCATCTCTGGCCCCTTGTGGAAGGAGTCATTCTGGATAGCCACATTTTCTAGATGGCCATTGAGATCCATATGAAAAGAAGGCAAAACACTTTAAAACTCTTGGCTGGGAATTATATGGAAATGGTTTATATGCTTTCTTGCTTCATTAGGCAGACTCTCTGGAATATAGTTTAGTCCTGATGACTCAGTATTGTCCTGTTACATCTAAATGTTTGTGTTGTGTTGTAAGTGTAGCTCTGTTTTCAAAACTTGTTGAAATACAGATATGTTGTCTCCCCTTCCCACACTGCAAACAACTCCACCTATGCTAAATGACCCCAAATGAGTGAATTTTTTGAGGTTTTTGTTTGCTTTTCATAGACGTTTCTCTGGACATTTGTTGCTTGGCTCATTTTCCCCCCTCGTGGTGTTTGTTCTGCAAGTGTCTCTTTAGAAGCTGCTTTGTTTCTCCTTTCTCATTCACAATTTCTGAACTTCTGTGATTGAGATACCAGCTACCTACACTTGTATACAAAGTAAACAGGAAGTAGCGTGAGTAAACCTTTGCTGCGTGTATAAAGTGTGGAATTCGTAATATCCTTTTCGGCAGCAGTGATTTCTTCTCCCATTCTCTCTCCTTCCTCCTCTGTGTTGGTTTTCTCCTTTTTCAATTGGATGAGATGGGAGAGCTCCGGGACAGTTGGGTCTTGTTCTGGACCCAAGCGCATATCCCTGGCCCAGGAATCACAGGCTGCCTCGTGGAGTTAACTTAGAAATTATAGAAGGACATGGCTGGATGGAGCATCCAGGAGGTCATCTGTTTAAGCTCTTACTTTGCAGAAGGGAACTGAGGCCTAGCAGGGATCTGAGAGGCTGGGGTTCAGGACCCGTCCGTGCAGGGTGGGACTTGGCGTGCGGGCTGCCTGAGACCCAGCCGCTGTCTTTCTGCCTGGCCACTCTGCCAAGTTCCCTTCCCTACCAGCTTTGAGCAAAACCTGTGTGAACGAGGAAATAAAGGGTTTGTTCAGGTAAAGTCGTGGAGAAAAGTCTCTGCTGGCTATGGGCAGGTTCGGAATTAAAGTACATAAACCAGAAAGCCTGTTTGTTGCAGTGTTTGGCTCTGTTTGCACTTAAGGACGATATCGCTATTGTAGGAGAAGCTTTAATCCTTTCATTCAAATTTACAAGAAATGCTGTTTCCTTTTAGTTAAAAAAAAAAAAAGAAGTCCAAGAGTGCATTTGATTTGAGGAACCAAAAGTCTAGAAAATGTATCCGGGAGTCCTCGTCAATTTGGGGCATAATGAAATATAGAAAATACTCAATAAAAGCTCCTTTATTACTTTAACTGTTTAAATGTGGAGTTTTTAGCCATCAGGTTAATGTTTTGGTATCATTTTTTTATTTGATTGTGAGCACTTTTCCAGGTAGCTCTGCCACTCGAACGCTAATCAGATTCCCCCAGATGAATGGTGCTAGCTGCAGCCTGACATCACCGCAGTTTTGCTTCGACATTATTTTATTTGGTTTTCCTGTAAAAGTTAATAACTCTGTGTCCATGTGTTTAAACAGGCAAGAAGAGGGAGAGAAAGGACAGGGAGCAGAAAACGAGGAGTGATGTCTCAGGAAGCTTTTGCCAAATTGAGGAAACGTGGGGGTTTTTGTAATTTCAAAGTAGCTCACCCTATGAGGCGGGTGCGGAGAATCAAGGTTGCAGAGCAAATGGTGATTCATAATCCTTCGGTAACAAAAAGTGAACTTCTCTGTGTCCCAGACCGGGCTGGGAGGAATTAGTTAAGAGGAAGGAATTGATTTAAGGGGAGAAGGAGGCAGGTGCTCCATAGAACTGATTTGCTTAATGGTGAGAATTGTTAAAGTTTTGTGTTAATTGTTAAGTAAGTGACACGCCCCTGCTAGATTACCACGATTGGTAAGAACAGCAGGTGTGGGGCACGAATACCCTCCCTTTTAACTTCCGGTTGGAGGTAGGGGACTTGTCCTGACAGCCTCGTGGCCAAGATGGCTCCGGTGCCTTGTAGGCATTTGGGGAATCGTTTATTTTTAAAAGCGTGTTTGTGCATCGGTAGCTGCGGTTGTGAATAGGGAGGCTTATGATGTTTGGTGAAAGGTTACTGAATGGTTTAGAGCCATGATGGATACTGTTTGATTCTTCCTGGATTTCCTTGCCGAGCCACAGATGTCTAAAGTGGGGTTTGCTAGAGAAGGCGGCTGGAGCGATCGCTCTCGATTCAGTCTCTTCCGAGTTTACACCTTGGTGCTGGAGGCACAGATCTGACAGTGGGTGTGGGGGTCAGGCCCACAGTCGTCAGAGAGTGACGGCTCTCCCACCGCCTGTGTCAGGCAGAGCCCCGTCTGCCACACTCTTTGTGTGGGTAAGTTACTTCTGAGGTCACGTGCAGGGGGGCGGCCTGCGTTAGATAATGCTTTCTCAGAACGTAGGACCTGGCACCACCCTGTTTCAGGTGGATGTCGGGTGCACCTGACGCCTGGAAGCCCAGTTATTGCCAGAGATGGTTCCCTGACTCTACTGCCGTGGGAGATAAGCTGTTCTGTCCCCTCCCGGGGACTTGTGTGCTCAGCGAGGAGGGTAACTTCTCTCCGAGAGGAGCTGATTTCATCCATACGTTTGAATAGAAGGAGTTTGTAATCCCTGTCATCTTACTGTAAATTCGAAAATTTTTGAGCCTGCCAGCTTGCTGTATTATGAATCATACTTTTGGAACTCATACTGCTAATTTTTTTTCTTAGGCCAGAGAAGAATCTAAAATAGTAGCAGGAACTAGGGCTTCGGGGTCTTCTGTTCGTAGCATATCTTAATTGTTTACTTTCTTTTGCTTTCCAGTGGATCTAAAAGTGATTTCAAAGCTACCCACATTTGCCATTTTATTTTTAAAGTTCTTATATGCAGCCCTGGCTGGCACAGCTCAGTGGATTGAGCACAGGCTGCGAACCAAAGGGTCACCAGTTCGGTTCCCAGTCAGGGCACATGCCTGGGTTGCGGGCTAGGTCCCCAGTGGGGGCCACGTGAGAGGTAACCACACATTGATGTTTCTCTCCCTGTCTTTCTCCCTCCCTTCCCCTCTCCAAAAATAAATAAATAAAACCTTAAAAAATTTTTTTGTATGTACAATATTTTAAATAATGTACTGCCCAGTTAAGCAATATCCAGCCTAGAGGCCAAAGCAGTCTCAGGTTAACTGCGAAGGAGTCCAGGTGGGGCTGGTGGAAAGTTCCTCTTTTTAATGGGGAGGGGGGACTACAAGTTAATCCAGTAGATTAAGTGGGGGGTACTACCTGAGAGAGGGAAGATCGAGTACAAAAGCAAAAAGTAAGCAGAATGTGACCCTACGGAAGGAGCTAGGCCTTGCTTCCTTACTCGTCTTTGGCACGGTACAAAGGAAGGGCTTGAGGAATCCTTCTGTTTTTAGAAAGCATATCTCTTCTCTGAACCACCTCCCATCATCTGTGTGCTGGGTCGCGGTACACAGGCAGGGTGGCGTCGGAATGGCTGGCCTGCACTCCGGGGGAGGCGGCTGTGCTGCTTCGGCGTGGCACTCCTCAGTCATCAGTCTTGTGTCTCTACTCGTTGCCTAAGTTGCTTAGGTAACTCCCCCTTACTTCTGTGAAGTTGTGTCATACAGCCGTAACACAGATTCTGTAAAGAAAAATGATTTTATGCCCCCTTTGTCCATCCTGCCCCCACCCCACCTCTGGCCACGCCCATTCCGTGCCCTGTGTCTGTGAGCTTGTTTTTTGTCCCTGCTGTTTGTTCGTTTCGTGTTCAGCGTATGAGAGATCCTACAGTATTTGTCTGTATCCGACTTATTTCACTGAGCGTACGCCCTTGAGATCCGTGCATGTTGTAGCAAGTAGCAAGATTTCACTCTTCTTGGTGGCTGAGTATGATTCCATTGTGTACATGCCGCAGTTTCTTTATCTGCCCACCTGTCGAAGAACAGGGAGGTGGTTTTCATACCTTGGCTGTCGTAAATAATGACACTTTTGTCGTTTTAAATTCTTCTATTGCTGTCTTTTGGATTTATACAATTTCTAGACTAGGACTACTACTTATTTTTTTTGTAATAAAACCTATTTTTTAACATTTAGTCCTTCTCCATTTTTGGGGGGGGGCAGGTTGTCTGGTGGGAGCACAGTTTATTACTGCTCCGAGGTTTTAGTTCTGTGCTGTATGTGGAGTGATGGCAGATGGAATTTCTTGGTCCAGAACTTACCTTCCCTGGACTCTGGAGCCCCTCTCACGGTCCTGAGAGCAGAAGGTGCCGCACCACTGTGGAGGGCCCCTGCCCTGCCTGGTGGTCATCTGGTCAGCGTCTAGCCCCCAGTGATGACCTCATGCTTAGAGGTTCACTGTCTGTGACGTAGCCTTTCTTCATCCCCTTCCTAGTCACCTCCCCTCCGTAGTCACCCCCCACCATAGTGCACGCTAGAGTTGGCCCATCTCCATCCAGCCCAGTCTTCAAAAGAAAGGGGAACTGAAGCAGCATTTCCTCTGCTGAGCATCTGAAGGATTTGGAGGGTAACGGAAGTAACCTTCAGAAACCTCCTGTGGTGAAGAGAAAGGGACTCGGAAGTAGGGGCAGCGATATGGTTAGGACAGTCCTGGGGACTGTGTGCTACATAATTTGAGCGTTGGAGTCACCAGCCACCGTCACTGAGTGAGCTCACAGTCTCCCAGGGAGCCTCTTGGACACTGAGTCATCACATTCCTTTGGAGTGATTCAACCTAACAGCTTGACACCTTCGTTAATTTTACAATACGAAGCCTGGGTGCTGTCTGCTGCTTCTTTAACAGTGCAGGGGAATTAGAGGGCCAGAGAAAATATAAAACCAAGGGCAACTGGAAGGAGAAGTCAAGGAGCTGTTGAAAGACAGTGTGTTAAGAAATTGAACTCCTTGCCTTTCCTTGGTATCTCCTGGGGCCGAGCACCCAGCTCCCCACTCGTTGCCGGCACGTAAATGCTGTATTCCTGCTCCTGGCACGCCGGCCGAGCCGCGACTCGCAGCCAGCTTGTTTACCTTCTCTGCTGAGGTCACTGCCACCGTGATCCGTGTATAATGGCATTTTCCTCCTCTTTTCAGAATGGAGGCTTTTACAGTTTCTTATCTAAACAGGACTTCAAACAATTTGCTGCCAGTTGGATTTCAAAGCCAGGGAAAGGCAAATGTCATCCCTTTTTTCTCCCCTCTTTGGGTTACCGCTTTGTTGGTTGCATCAAGAATTAGAGGGGTTGCTATCCAAATTCAGGTGGGGGTGCGTGGGGACAGGGCATTGAAATTTGCTTTACTCTCTCTGCGAAGGGGAAAATGCTTTTCCTTCCCAACCTTCCCTAAAAAGGAGCTTTGATCTTCACCAGAAGCAAGGGTTTCATTTCCTCTGCAGGGCCGTGTGAGCCCCGCAGCCCCGCCTGGGCACGGTGCCGGCCGGCCCCCAGCGGGGCGCTGCCTTCCCGGCTCTGCCGCACCGCCGCACCGGCCAGCAGCTCCCTCGGGGCGCAGGATGGCACCCAGCGTCTTCTCCAGAGTCACCCCGATGTCCCTAACATCACGTCACTTGCTGTTAGTACATGCTGGTTTAAATGCCTTTTATTCCCACATACACTTCTGGAAAGGCTAGTTTAATAAAATAACCAAACAGTGAAATTCTGTCTGACAAGCAGTTCGTGCAATATTTTTAACTGGGGCCAAGAAAAATTTAAATGCAGAGACATTTCACTTGGAAAGGCAGTTTTTATACATACGATGTTGCCATTTTCATAAATGCTTTTATGACACATACCAATGTGTTTTAAGAGAGACTAGGGTCAATAATGCGTGCTTTGGGATTCCCTAAATACAGATTTACACAATAGACCTTAAAAATACTGCATTCTGTTATGCCAACTCCTGTGCACTGGTACCAAAGATATATTATTTCTTTAATGCGGAAAAACAAAAGGACAGAGGAAAGTAAAACAAAGGAAATTAGGGCCCACAGCTTAATTACTATAGGGTTGCAACCCAGACCAACAATGGGAAGGACACAATGACAAAAACCAGGAAATTCCAAGTTGAAAGAGAGGCTCTTCCCTTTAACTCCCTGAGTGCTGGGGCTCAGGCTCCTGGTCCGGGGCGGGAGGCTGCCTCAAGTACAGCTCCCCGGCTTTGTTTTTGAACTTCCTAGCTTCTGTTGACTTCCACTGTTTTTCCCCCGCCTTCATGCAAATAAAATATATCGTCGTGTGTGTGAATTGTAGATAACCGGGCTAAAAGTACCTCTTGATTTTGTAACCCTCAGAGAAGGAGAAAGAGCAAAAAAAAAAAAAAAAAAATCCTGTCACTGTCATCTGTTCATTTTTAATGAGCCATTTTAAAAAATTGAAAATAAAAGAGGAAAATGAATAGGTGTTGAACCAGCCCGTGATATGTAAATGCCAACTAGTAATTACCTAAAACCTCAATTTTTATTCTGTTTCATCTTGCAAAACATTTCATTTTCCCTGAGTGAAAACATTTCTTTTGGGTTGTGCGACTTAGCAGCGGAGCGGCCACCCCGGCTGCACGGCCGCCGCCTCCGGCTAGGGGGCACTTTGGCTCCGCGCTGGGGCTGCCGTGCGCCGGCCACCTCAAGGTTATTCCCCTCTTGCCATTCCAGCGGCTTTGCTCCGAGCGGTCGGTGGCGCCCCTCCCCCACTCCCACTCATCTGGTTTCGGGGAGCCTCGTTCCGCCTTGTCCTTGCGGAGGATCGTATTGAATTTTGGCTGACCGAGGCTTCTTCTGCATATTAACTTTCCCCTCTCACCTGCCTGCTAGACCCTCGGCTTCCCCGAGTCGCATTTCACACCCTGCGAGCAGCTTTCTGCCCCTCTCCCTTCTTCCCTCTGACGTGGCTGTCGAACACCACGGTCTCTATTTGCTGTCTATCGCCTCTTCTTTTTCTTCTTTCTTTTCATTTCGGTGGGTCGGGGCAGCTGTCCTCAGTGGGAGCTCACGCCCACTTGCCCCACTGCCACACTTACAGTGATAATCCCCACATTTCCTTTGCACGCCCATAGATTTTCTCTCACTCTGGTTTGGGGTCTGATACCTTTTGGATGTGTTCGTGGAGCATCTTGGGATGTGGCCATGGGGACCCCTGCTTCCCGGGTGGCTACTCTGCTCAGCCCAACTAGCAAGAGAGCTGGGGTCGTGAGCCGCAGACCAGAGAGGGCTGATCCAGAAAACCAGAGTTATGTTGTCCTCGGACCCTGGCGCGGAGAGCGCCTTGCCGGAATCTCAGGGAACGCGGCCTCTTTAGTGAGATCTATGGCTTCATAATTAGCCCGCTGCCTTTTCGTCGTGAGTGCTGGCATCAGCGTTCTGCGGTGTGTTTCTCTGATTAACAGCTGCTTTGCAACTATTTCCTTGTGCCACCGATGACCATATTTGTCAAGGAACTCCTGACAGAGTACTGATTTCTTACTAAAATGCAGCTTTTCCCTTTGAAGAGGTTCTCGTTCTCAGCAGTGCCCAGCTTTTAAGAAGTCAGTCCTTGTTAAAACTCTCGCGGCCTTGGTTTACGGGCTTGTTAGCAGGGATCTGGCCACCCCTCTCCCTCCGAGCGCGAGCAGAGGAGTTTCTCATGGGCCGTTCAGCATCCTGGGCGGCGCAGGTGTGGCGGCCGCGCTGGATGGGGTTTCGCCTGCACACCGGTCCTTTTCTTTTGCCCTTTAGTTGTGATCTCTCTGGGTCAGAAGGGACTCGGCTTTGGTTTTTAGTGTCATTAATTTTTGAATATTTTTAATATTTAAAAATGGCTAATGAATGCTCACATTCTAGGAGATAGATGTGCATGGAGCACGCAGGAGTGCTGGAACTGGTGACATTCCAAGTAGGTGTCACTGGAGACAATGCATCAGGTTTACATGTCAGGTGCAAAGTGCTAAGGCTCCCTCAAACCCCAGGTTCCTTATTAGGCGAGCTCGTTCTCCCGTCCCCCTTGTGCGGGAAATAAAGCGCGCGCTCTGGAGATGACAGCGAGCAGGTCTGTGCAGGAGCGCGGAGAACACAGGAAGCAGCTCTTCCGTGAGGACTGGCAGGAACCTCGACCTTCTCACTGGGGATTACTTATCCTGCACAGTGCATTTAACAGCACACAGTTCATCGTAGATAGCCCCTGAGTATACTGTGTTCCATTGATTTATACAGTTACAAATCCTGGTCTCGCAAACACAAATCTCTCTCAGTTGGCCAATCATCTTGGAGGCAAAGGTGTTTTCAACCTGAAGTCCCCTGTTCTTCCCCCAGGTTGCTGACAGTCACTCCAGTGGAGACACTGCAAAGGCAAGAATTTACTCCTCTATGTACTCCGTTTCCCCTCTAGCTTTAAGTGATAAACAGTGAAAATCACCGAATTTCTATAAAATCGTGGAGTTGATGGTAGCAGGGCTGTCTCACTTTGCTTTTTGGGAGGGGGAGGCAGAAGGTAGGGTCACAGCAACTGGGTGGCGAGAAACTTGGCTTCTGTTTTCCTCGGAGTTCGTCGTCCCTGTTTTTGTGCAGCCGGCTCCTGCTAACTGGAGGTGCGCTCATTGCGAGAAGGGGAGCCAGCGCCGTGGTGTCGTGGTCGCAACAGCAAGTGACTGCACCGCGCACCAGGTGCCCTGTGCCAGGGTTTCCCGGCTTGCTGCACTCCCGCAGCCTGCGTGATGACGCTCCGGTCTCCGTTTTACATTGTTGACGTTGAGGCCGGAGCTCTGGCCCGAATTCCTGTAATTTTGTTGGGCGCAAATATAACCCCTGAATGGCCACATTCATCTCCTAGTTAGAAAATCAGACGATGCTACGGGACAGGCTGCACGCACCCCATCATTCCCTCCAGCAAAAGCGTGTCGTGTGTGCTGGCCCTCTGCAGAGCACAGAGCCAGCGCAATTGCTTCGCGAAGTTCATGACAAGTGGCCGACAGCAGGGGAATGCGAGATGCAGACCCACCGCACTGTCGGTGTGTCTACTGTGTTAAAACCTTTGCATCGAGGCTAAAGGTTTTGGGGAAATCTATGTAAATGTGTAGGGCTTATAAAAGTGGAGATCGGACAGGCCCTTGTCCCCTTATTACAGCGCCAGTTCTGTGGGCGGAGGGAGGAGAGTAGAAAGTAGCCGAAGAAATGAGTGGCGGGAGGAGAGAGGTTTTCGTGGGTTCACACTTACATGTAGCTGCTTAGCTGGGTCTCTTTCCTATTCAACACATTATGTTGGGGCTCTTAGTTTGGATGCTTTATATTTCTGCATCTGGTGTAGTGATATCGATGCTGTTAAATATGTGATTTGCCTGTCGCCTGCATTTTCAGACAAAGATCAAGAGGAACATAAACAAGCCCCAAATATACTTTATGCAGGTGTTTGGCAGTATTATTTTATATGGCTTGAAATTAGTGAATGGAAACTTTAAAAGAAATTGTTCATATTTTTGCAAGTTTGAAGTGTGCCGGGACTTTGTCAAATTCCCGTTAAAATAAATACATCAATTTCATCTCCCTTCCAAATTCATTTATCTTGCTTTTTTAAAAGGTGTTTTCTACTTTACCTGATGTTTAAATTGGATTCGCTCGTTTATGCTGTTCTTTGCTATATCCCCTACGTTTTTCTTAAATGAATTACTAATGACAGAGCACTCCATCATCCCCTCTCTACAGCCACTTTAAGGAAAGCATGGTGATCTAAACCTTTTAACCTATTAAAGATGATTTTTCCCAATTGAATCAGACCCACCACAGGTGTAATAACTAATCATTTAAACTACACCTGCTATTATGTATTTTTAAGCCATTATGCGTGTTGGATAGATGATAATTCATGTTTATTGCATTGTCCGATGGATCCGTTTTGCCTACACTAGGCTGATTAATGTATTTAAAGAAATAAGAGATGCAATTTTTAAAAAAAATTGATGGAATGCGCCAAGCACTGCATTGAGTGCACCATTAAACCCATCAGAACTTTGCTCTCTGACCAGAAATGCATATACCAAGGACTATATTAAAAAAGCAAGGTGAAACCCGTGCGTTTTAGTGGTGGGATCCTGTTTTCTTTCTCTGTCACGGAAAATTTGGGAAGGACGAGGGAAAGGTGTGTGCTTATGGGGAAACGAGCAGAGCTGTGCTCTCCGCGTCCCCTGCTGGGACGTGCTCGGCCCCATTTCCGCCGACACCCGTGCACCTGCCCCCGAGTGCGGAGACCGCCACACGATGCGGACGCTGTAATTGTCTTGTGTGTCCAGGTGTGTTTTTTTCTCCAGGTGAAGAACAATTATCCCCGAGCCCTCTGAGCTGTGCGCGTTGGCATTGACCCCGTGGGGCCGGTGACCGTTGACTAACTGTCCATCCTCTGCACAGGGCACGGGCCTCTCTCCCTTTGTTTCCTCCTTCCTCCTCCGCCCCCGCTCCCCCCAGCCCCGCACTTCTCCCCTCTCCTGCTCTTTTGCCTCCCCTTCTGCTCCAGCTTCTCTGCCTCCTCCTCTTGTCCACTTGCCGCCTTCTTCTCCCCTTCCTTTCCCTCCTTCTCCCCTTTCCTTTGGCTTTTTTCCTCTTCTTTCTTTCCCCTCTCCCATCTCTTTATTAAAATGTACCCATTTGGGGGATGCTTGCCTGATTTTTCTTGATTTTGGTGCATCCTGAGGTGATGTGGTTGAGGGCTCAGGCTGGGAGTATTTAGCTTTGGGGCACCTGTCTTTTCTAGCCCAGAACTGGTTGGTGATCACCGCAGTTCATGGTGGTGGCCGATATGTCTGCAGACTTTAGCCAGTCTCAGGGAATACCAGGTTTCCTGTCACTCACGGGCCCAAGTCTTGGAAACGGGGACCCTGCGGTCACCCTGAGGGAGACTGTGTTAGGCACGCTTCCCACAGAAGGACAGCAAGGCAGACACACAGGGAATCGCCCTGGCTTTTTGTTTCCCTTTCTGATTCGTCCTCACGGCTTTTGTTACCAGAGAAGTCGGGCTGATCTCAAGATTGAGTTCATACAAAAGACGAAGAAGATATTCCAAATGTGTACTTCACTTGCAGTCACAGTGCTTTCTGTTCGACTCTGTATAACTGCTGCCCTTAGTTTGAAGGATCTTAGAAAACTTCCTTATGTTTAGCCCCTCAGGACATTTTTTTTCACCAGCTTATGAGTGAACTGCAGGGCCCATTGACTTCCCTGGTAACGTGAGACTGTACTGTCCTTTTGGTTTTGATGAGATGCGTGAGGCAGCCATTTAAAAGGCCCCGTCCCTGCCTGGGGCAGGTCCCTGTTGCGCTGGTGTCTGGGGAGAACAGACAGGCCGCGTGCAGACCCGCTCAGCGCGGGCTGAGCGATGAGAAGGTGACACCTTCACCACTTCTCCCTCCGCCCTCTCCCTCGCTCATTCATGGATGCAAAGGTTTCCTTAACTGTCACGCCAGGGCAGATAGCTCATCTGTCAGCCTGTCGGCTTTTAGCCACGAGACCCCAAACTTTGTCCTTCGAGGGCTGTTCAGAATCGAGTGCCGCTGTGTGAGAGGGACCAGCGTGACCGGCGGCCCCGTGGCAGGCGCTCCGCGCCGGGCCGGGCCCTGCAGAGGCAGCACGGGCTCTTCCCTTCGGGGGCTCGCCGTGTGCTTGGGGAGGCAGCCGGAACGTTAGAAGGCAGTGTGGTCAGGTCTTCGGTCCCACGGGACACACGACAGGCATTGAGGAAGTGCAGCGAGCGGGGAGGTCAGAGATGGCTTGCTTGTTTAGGGAGGGCTCCGAGGGTTAGAACAGGCTGTGAGGGGCCGGGCTGGGGGATGTGTGCGCACGAAATGTGTAGACAGGTACAGGCAAGAAAGGGAGGCCTTCCAGAAAAGGGGCATAGCGTGGGTACACGTGTCGTGACGTGGAAGAACATGGCCAGGAGAGGGCTGCCTGCCCGGGAGTGTGGAGAGGCAGCTTGAACAGGGAGGACAGGAGAAGGAGAAGATTGTTGTAGGTCTCAAAAGCGAGGCTGGGGGGATTTGGTTCGACAGAATCAGACAAAGGAAACCAGCAAAGGGAGGGGACCGACACGGTCTTCTGTTCAGGTAGATGGCGAATGTGAGAAACAGCCGGTAGTAAATGTGACCACAGTGGTGTGTGATTTCTGTGGACATGGGATAAACTTCCAGGATTTTTAATCTTGAAATTCATGCTGTTGAAGTTTACTCTACTTTCCTGTTTCATCTGCCCCACCAGATTGCCACAGCAGTGAAGTTCCTGCAGAACTCCCGTGTCCGCCAGAGCCCGCTTGCGACCAGGAGAGCGTTCCTTAAGAAGAAAGGTACGGGTTCGCGTGGCCGTGTACCGTGGCCTCCAGAAAGCGGCTGGGGACAGGGGACGGGGCAGGTGGAAGCCACGGTGTTGGCGGAAGGGTCTCCTCTAACTGTCCCGCTGTGTGGGGTGGGCGTGAGGGGTGCCCCCCAGCGGGAATGTGGGCTCTTCCTCGGGCCCAGATGAAGGCCCGCAGCTCAGCCCAGGACAGGTGGGCACAAGCAGCCTTCAGCAGCAGAAGAGGCTCATCGGACAAGACTTCTGCGTTCTCCTCCTTTCTTCTGACAATGACCCTGACTGCTAGATGACTGGCTTTGGGTCAGCTGCCTTAGTAAAGCATGAGGAAGAAAGAAATGAAGGAAAAGGGGAATGAGATGACTAAACAAGGTCAGGTTAAGGTCAAGCCTGGGGTCAGTCTGATTTACGGATTCAAGTGGTAAATTATGGGTTTTATGGTATTTCTGTAGGCACGGATTAAATGGATCTTGACAAATTTAGTATTGTCTGAAGCAGACAGAATCTATTCCAGCTCTGCTGAAATTGAGGATATTTTTCTTTTTGTAAAAAATAAACGAAGCCAAGAAACTCAACTTCTCATTTTTTTCTGGAAAGCTCTTACACCAAGAGGTTCGAAAGAGTTTTCTTTCCCCCAAAACAGAACTCTCTTTCCTTTGAGAGCTGGAGTGCCAGCCTCAAAATTCTGGGATTTGAGCTCTAAGTCATTTGCGGCTGGAAAAGCAGAGGGAGTGCTAGGGTGGCGTGTCCCAGGTTCGCTCGCGCTCTCCCGTGGAGGTGACCCTGCAGGACCGTGTTCCAGGCTGTGCTTGCAGCCTTGGCGGGACGAGCCCAGGCCTTTCCCCCGCTGCAGCACCTCGGGCAGGTCCCTGGGACTGAGCGGGGAGGGGTACTGTCGGGTGCTGGTGGCATCCTGCTCGCCCCCATCAGCAGGAGATTATTAAAATTTGGAGTGTGTGGGCTGGCCTCTCCACTCCGCAACCATCATGCCATAAAGGAGTTTTTCCTTGAAATATGTGTACCTATGGGGAGTAATTAATCATAAAAGCTTGGGGATTTCAGCTCTCTCATCAAAGCATCGAGACCGGGGAAAGCTGAGCCTAAAAGCTGTGTTGATTACCCGGGGTAACCTGAGACAAAATCTATGGTTGCCGAGAGATCCTTCGCCCCGTACATTGTGCAATATTATAACTGCCTGATCTTCTCTTCCACTGACAATGACCAGTTATTCCTCATTTTCTCTCAAACGCAGCTGGGTTAGAATTTCATTTGCAGAAGGTATTTAGAGCAATTTAGAGACAAATGTCTCTGGTGTTTGCCCGGCACTTCCCCACCGCAGGCTTTGCTGAGCAGTTTTAGTATCAGGAGCTCCATCTAATCTGTTTAATTTTAATAAATCCCTGGCTGGGAGAGAGAGAGAAAAAAGAGAGAGAGAGAGAAACTCTGGACCAAATAATGCTTCTTTGGAGTTAGTTGGCTAATAATTACTGTAGAGAGGAAACTGTTTGTGCAATTATTATTTGTTGCCCCTTTTTAAAGGAAACACAACTGACGGATTAAGTTACCGGAGCGCGAGTGCTTGCCCTGCGCCACACTCAGTTTGGGGACCCACTCCTGCCCTCCCAGCGCTTCAGTTCGCGTGGGGAAGGCGACGAGGGAAGGACAGGAGCGCTGTCCCCGGTGGGGGGAGTGGCCCGGCAGTGGGGGAGGGTGGTGGGGCTGAGGGCTCGCCCGAGGGTGGCCTGTAAGCGAAGACCTGAAGGAGACCAGTGCTTGCTGGCAGAGTGGGCTCCGTCCCTTCTCGGCCCCTCACGTGGGTGGGCGGTGTTAGAATCCGAGGCGGCGGGGACCTTGCGAGGCGTCCTGCCTTCTTCCTCGGGCGTTTACCGGTGCTGAAACCCAGAATCGCTGGGCTGAATCATCCATCTCCCTTCTCAGAAACGCTCCTGTGGTCAGAAATTCTTGTTTCTGAGGTGAATCCCAGTAGGGTCGGTTCTGGCGGACCTTTTCTGGGCAGAGAGTTCTAGGGTTTGATTGGCGCCCGGGGAAGAACAGCGCCTGCGAGGATCTGAACTTCGCACTTTTATATTTCTGTTTGTCCCCGGGGTCAGGCGGCTGTGATCAGCGTAGCTCGGCACCGTCGCTGGTGGGATGAGGGAGGAGAAGCTCTTGCAAAGGGGCGCGCATGTCCCCTGTCCCTACAGAAGCTGGGAAGGCAAGAGACTGGTCTTCGCGGATGGAGAGGGTGTCCTGGGGCGGGGACCAGGGCCCGGGTGCCTGACCGTGGGTGTCCCCCGAAGGGCTCATGGCAGTGGTGGGCGGGGCGTGCTCCCGCTGCTGTAGCCTTGGCTTTTCCCTGCAAATGTCCCTTCGGGGGATTGCAGTGGAGCACTGCCTTGAATTATAATCTTGACTTTCTTTTTTTTAATAAACATCTCTTTCCTGAAAAGGCAAATCCAATTTTGTTTTTCTTTTAATATTATTTAATATTTAATATAGAAATTGAGGTCCCTGTAGTGCATGTCAGTTCAGTGGAAAATGAGGGGAACTTGAGGCGCATCAGCCGAGTTGGTTTTATTGTGCAGCCGCAGCCGGGAGCGGGCTGCCTTCTGCCTCTGCTGCTGACAGGTTGGAGGTGTGCGCTCTGATCGTGGGGGCGGGGAGGCCGGGGGCGGCGGTGGGGAGCGACACGGCGGCAGAAGAGCGTTGGTTTGCAGAGGTCTTCTGTGTTCGTGGCTTTTTAAATTTTATTTTTGTTTTTCAGAGATCTCTTTTGGATGCTTTAAAGTCTGAATATGGAGTCATTAATGAGAAACATGAAGTTATTAGAATCATTTATCATTTTCTTTGAAGTTTGTGCTGCCATTTTGTGTAATTTACAGCGTTTCTTTTATTGGGATTTTTTGGGGGGAGAGGGGAACAGCAGCTGCTCACCTTCAGAGGACTAGAATCGATGTCCCCCCCCCCCCCCCCCCCCCCCCCCCCCCCCCCCCCCCCCCCCGCCACTTGACTCGGCAGATGGCACGTCAGCGGCAGAGGCCGCCCGACGGGAAGGGGCGTGGGCCGTGCGTGGGGTGCAGGCCCGCTCAGAACTGGCCTCTGCATAGCAGCACTCCTTGCCAGGCAGGCATCATGTCTGGGCTTTAAGCAGGCTGCACTCCAGGCAGTTAGGGGAGCTTACAGGCAGCAATCGAATCAGCCCAGAAAGTCAGAGGCTTGGTCATTGTTGTCAATAGGCTTATGTTGATCTGACACCCTGTCCAACCACAAAATGCAGGAGGCAGTCCGCTTCCAAACATGCTTGGCAGGCTGCGTGCGAGGTGGGGAGACAGCATGCCTGTTCCAGGGGGCCGCAGGGGTGGGCGAGGCGGGAGGGACACGGAGTTGCCTGTCAGCTCACTCGGGGAGGTCTGTCGTGCAGCGGGCTTCTGGGGGAGAGACGGGCACCGCCCGCTTTGCCGTCTCGCCCTGCGCAGCGGGGCCAGGGTGGCGGCGGCCGACACGTCTGCTCGCCCTGCCCTCTGAGGTGTACAGGTTGGGGGCTGTGCTCTCCCTCGTCTGGTGAATAGCGTGGGGCGGGGAGGGCCACTAAACAGAGACGGCACACCGCTGTACTTTCTCATCCTGAAAGGTGAAACGAGATCTCATCTTTCTTCTGTTCCTGGAAGCGGAACCCCCAGTAGCAAAACTGCCTCCTTGCTGGAAGTGAACTTGAGGAAGAAACCTGATGGTCTCAACCTTGGGAGCGGGGGCGAAGTGCAGGGCTTCTCTCGCTGGACTATTTTAAGGGGGAGTAAATTCTTACACAGATTTCAATTTAACTCTCTTTTATTACTTTTCTTTTTTATCATTTACGTGCATTTCATGAGGTAGTTTGCGTGTCCTTGAATGGAATCTCGTTACCATGAAAGCTTTTTTAGCATTGATTTCATAACAGTCTTAATTTAATAGCGCCGTCATTACTAAGAAGCTCCGGGAGTGGGGCCCCGGCTTTCCAGGTCACTGACCTTTTAATTACAAACCTTGTTCTGATGGCCAGGTTATCGACTGGACAGCTCCCAGCTTGTGCCCCCAGGACGAAAACGAAAATAACTGCATTTCCTCCCCCATCTCCAGGAAAAAAATTGTAACCTCATGTGTTTCTAAAATTAATTTTCTCCTTCAGCAATTAATTTTTTAATGTGTCTTAGAGAAACCAGAAGTCTTGTTATAACACTGTTTTTTCTAGAGCTGGGGTCCAGCGGATAGCGCGGAGGGGGCGGGGAGAAGGACGGAGAGCGTGCCAGCTACCGCCCTGCGCTCGATCGTGGCCCACTTCCTTGTCCTTGGAAGCCCCCGTGGCTGAGCTGGAAGGAACAGCACTGGCCCTGCGAGGGGCGGCCGGGGCCTTCTGATGCTTTGTTAACGAGACCTGGATCACGGCGTCGAGACTTAAATTCCTTCCCACGCTGCTGGAGTAATTGAGCCTTTTTATCACGGACGTTTTAAAAAGATGTTCTCGTTCTGAGAAAAGACAAGGCTGGGTGATTTTTCTTGTCGTGTCTTACTTCTCTGTTAGTCTCCGTGACTGGAGGAAACAGGTGCCCTCCACGAGGACTTCCACGCGGCTGTGAGCTTGAACTGAACACGCCGCACGCTCTCACCAGCCAGGAGGAAGGGGGTAAACAGGGAGAGGACAGTGGCCCATACACAGGGTAACCACTGATTCCGGTTTGCCCGGGACTGTCCTGTTTTGACACTGGAATTCTTATGTCCTGGGCAGCCCCTCGGGCCTGGGCAGACAGGTCACCCCAGCAGGAGAAGCCTTACTTAGCAGCGAGAGCTACCGGAGAGACGAAAGGGGCATGTTTTTGGAAGCCGGAGGAAGTCCAATAGCCATCAGTTCCCAAGAGCCCAGCTTGCTGTTGAGTGGCACCTTCCTCACGCACACATTGCCTGCTGCTCCTCCCCCGGCCCCGCCCGGTGGGGGTCCAGTGCAGAGAGCCTCCGGAGGCGGGAGGCCGTGCCCTGCAGGTGAGTGGGGAGCCGCTGATGCCGCGCAGGCAGGGCTGTGTGTGGCAGCCACGTGCGTGTTCCAGGGATGATTGAGCATCTCCATCCATCTGTTGTGAACGGACCGTCTTCCTTCCCTGCCAGTCTTGCATCTGCATATCCGTCACCTGCTGTTCTGGACCAGCCCATTCATCACACTGACTCGTGTTCCCCCCATCAATTTTCCTGCTCCCCTTGTTATCCAAACTTGTCTTGAACTCCACAGATTTTTCTCAGCATCCAGGACGAGAGCTGTAGCAGCTAGCCTAGCTGAATGCTGGGGAAATAGGGGCGCCGTGGCTTCCCCATTCAGAGGGGGCGCTGATAACACTTGCCCCCAAAGCAGGCTGAGTCGAGTAGGTTCCTACACTTCGCCTTGCGATGGGGGTGGGGGAAGATAGTGGCACAGCTTGGGGGGAGATAACAAGGCTCTCTGGAATTACTCAGTTGCTTTGAGATTTTCCCCTGAAAATGAAGAATGAGTCTTCTTTAACTTGTACCTGCAGCAATACTACAAAGAAAAGCAAAGTGACATTGTCATGTACAGTATCCCCTCTTATCTGCGGTGGATGCATTTCCAGACCCCCCACTGGATGCCTGAAACTTTGGATAGTACAGAACCTTATATATGAGGGGGGACCCAAAACAAACTGGAGTTATCTTCTGGAGGGCAGACCCCTTGTAGGACAGGCTTCCTCCACTAGGTGAGTGTTCTAGGAACCCATCTGTACCAGTGCACCAGCTGGCGTTGTTGTGAGAGGCTGTGTTTGTCTTCAGTGAATTTTTTTTTTGAAGACTGTTTCAGTGCATTTGCCCGTTTCATGATGGGTGTTTATGAGTGTACCTGCCCACACTGCGCTGAGTGTTGAGCAGTTTTTGACCAAAAATGACATGACCCTGGTGCCTCCCTCTTCACCTGATCTCACCCCAGGCGACTTGTTTTTTGTTTCCCTGTGTGAAAAAAGTCCTTAAAGGGAAACATTTTGCCGATGTGGAAGAGGTGAAACAAAGACAGGAGCACTCACTAAAAGGCATCAAAATTGACAAGTTCAAACACTGTCTTGAGCAGTAGAAACATCTCAATAGGTGAATTGCATCCAATGGAGAGTATGTTGAAGGTGACTGAAGTTTAAACATGTAAGAATAAGTACACAATATTTCATAAATAAATCCCATTTTGGGGGAGCCCCCCCGTATACTGTGTTTTTCCTGTACAGACACACCTTTTCACTGCAGGAAGCACTTCACGGCTTCCCTCTGGTGTATCGAGCTGCCTGCCTCACTGTCCCTGTGCCTTAGCTCTCAGGCGTGGTGGGGGCTGCTGGGGCACCAGCCCGGCGATCCTGCGACAGGCGGGCTGACGGCGAGAGGGCTCCTCGGTGGCTGAGGGGCGACCGCGCCCAGCGCGGCGCGGTGGGCAGGAGGGTGACCGTGTCCCAGGCCGGCTGCAGTGGGTGGGCTCGGGATCTCACCTTGCTACTCAGACGGGTGTGTAATTCAAAACTTTAGAAGTGTGTATTTCTGGAATTTTCTATTTGATATTTTCGGACTGTGGTTAATTGAAACTGCACAAATCAAAACTGTGAATGTGGTAGGGGACTACTGTATTAAAGTTTTCTTTTAAACTTTTTGAAAAAGTAAGGAGATATACACATGGCTTCAAAAATTCAAATTGGGCCCTGGCTGGTGTGGCTTAGTGGATTAAGCGCGGGCCTGTGAACCAAGAGATCACGGTTCGATTCCCAGTCAGGGCACATGCCTGGGTTGCAGGCCAGTTCCCAGCAGGGAATGCACAGGAAGCAACCATACATTGATGTTGCTCTTCCTCTCTCCTTCCCTTCCCCTCTGAAGATAAATAAAATAAAATCTTTAAAAAAAAATTCAAATTGGTAAAGAAGGGCATACAGTGAAAAATAAGTTTTCCGCCTCTCTCTCGTTCCTGTCCCCCCTCCCATTCTTTTTTCCCCCTTGCACGATGCTATTACCACCAAAGATACTGCATCCGTATAAAAGCATGTTAATATTTGTTACTCCCCCGATGGAAACACTTTTTAAATACGGTGGTAGCAGATTTTACACTTCACCTTTACTCTTGACATTGTATCTTGGCAGTGTCTTGATTCTGTCTGTATCAGTACATACAGGTTCGCTTCATTCTTTTCAAAGTGGCTGCATAGTATTCCATTATACGCATGTCTCATAAATTTTATTTTATCCTCACCCGAGGACATACTTATTGATTTTAGGGAGAGAGAGAGAGAGAAACATTGATGTGAGAGAAACATTGATCAATTGCCTCTCATACGTGCCCAACTAGGTAAGAACCCATAACCTAGATATGTACCCTGATCCAGGATCGAACGCGCAACCTTTTGGTGTATGGGGCGATGCTCAACCGACTGAGCCACCTGGCCAGGACTCACGTTTCTGTTTAGTCCCAAGCGAGTGTCGCAGGCTGGTTCTTGTGGTTTGCTCTGTCACGCAGCGCTACAGGGAGGGTTCTCGTGTGGACGCTGTGGGACACATGTCAGTTCGGCACTGTGCTAACATACAGGTTTTTGTGCACAGCGAGCAAGCTAGAGTATATTTTTCTTGCTTAAAATTTCATGAGAGATATTCCCTCAAAGAGAATGTAAAAATCTTCTAATGTAAACATGACAATGGGTAGAAATTAATAAGATAAAAAGACAGCATTGCAAATTATTAATATCACATTTGGATTTTGAGAGGACATTCTGATCATTAGTTACATGAAAAATGCGTTCTTTCTAAAAGAATCCCTTTAGTCTGTTTTTTACAGGGCTTATAAATAGAATTTTTGATTCAAAACAAACAAGTGGAAAGCTTCAGAAACTTGAAGGCTATCTTTTTTCAGATGAAGCAGAGTTTTCTTTCGTCGTTGCTGGACATTCGATGGGCCCGAGGCCGCTGGTCGGGTGGTCAGTCTTTGTGTAGTGCCGGTCATGTGCAGAGAGCATCCTTACGTTAGGCCCTCGTGAAGGGAGCCTGGCGTGCCGGCGTTGAGAAGCGGCCGTCAGAAGGAGGTGGGAGTGAGTGCTTAGCGCCAGTGCCTGCATCCCCTGAAACGGAGCGCTGTCTCAGCCGGCAGTCAGCAAAGTCAGACGGGGGAGAGGCCAGCGTCCAAAGCTCGCTGGACTGTGAGCTCCTCAAGGGCAGCGACCACGCCTCATGCCTTCCAGCACCCTTAGTGCCCGGCTCCGCCAGCCTCCGCCAGAGACTGAGGAAGGGGGTGTGAGCGAGCCGGTGCCCGGAATTAGAGGACACCGGGAACAGCTTCCAGAAGGAGCTCGGCTGTTCTCGTCTGCGATTTATGGGCCCGTTCAGCTCCAGCGTACGTGTCACGTGGCATCAGGACTGCTCGCCTCTGCCTTTACCAACCAGAGTACAGTGTTCGCATGCAGGCCTTTCCGGCTTCAGTCTCTGGTACCCAGTGAAAGCGCTCTTTCCCAAAGTTGCCTGCATCAGCACAGCTCAGTGTTGACCAAGACCTTGAGGGCGGCAGTGGGCGTTGCTGGTCAGGGAAGAGTGGGAAGGGCGGTGCTAGCGCGGGAGGCTCCGCACAGACACACACACAGGTCCCGGGGCTGGGGGCTGGCCCCGGGGTCTGTGCCCCCGGAGATGGTTGAGGTCGGTGAGCCGGCCGGTGGGGGAGGAGCCAGCATTAGGGTTCCACAGCATTAGGGTTCCATGTTATCCGTGTGGGTCGAAGTGCTTTTTAAACCAGTCAATCCTGCAAAAACTCTGCCTGAGGAAGTTGACTCTGGCCAAGTATTCGATCTTAATTGCCTTGGCAATAATGTGGCTACAGGGACGGGCCTGCCGAGTCCATGGTCAGGTGTGGAGGATCTGAACTGGGAGAGTGGCAGTAGAACTGGCAGTAGAAACGATAGCTATTTATGTAGAGGATTTTATGGTTTGTGAAACACACTTAGTTAAAGTTTTCTTCACTAAAATCTTTGTAGTAGTCAGGTTATTAAGTATGTGTTGAATGAGCACGTGATTTAATGAATCTCCTGTTTTACAGATGAGGAAAAGGGCTCAAAAGGGTTAATAGTGCCAATAAATGGCAGAATCAGAGCTGGGACCCAGGCTTCTGACCGGAGTCCTTTGAACTGTGTCACATACCTTCTGCGAAAGAAGGACGGAACCCGGACATTGTGGGAGGGAGGGGAAGGCTGCTCAATGGTGGACGGGATGCGGAGGGAGGGAGACCCGGCTGGTGATGGCTCTCGGGCTGTTTCACCGAGGTCAGCAGCTTTGTTGAGGTGTTAATGTGATTGGCACACAGTAAACTGTACATATTTATTTGTACAAAGGAGAAAACTTTGTGAATTTTTAAAAATACCCATGAAAGCATCACCGCAAGCAAGAGAATGAACTCGCTGACCACCCCGGAGTGTTTGCTCCTGCCTGTGGGGTCCCTCCTCCCGCCTCCGCCCAGCACACCCGGGGCCCAGACGAGCGCTGACCTGCTTGCTTTCGCTGTGGATTAGCTCGCACTTTCTAGAATTTCACACGGAGGGAATTGTACAGTGTGCATTCTTTTTTTGTTGGTGTTCTTCACTCAGCATAATTACTTCGAGATTCATCCACATTGCTACATGTATCAGTGGTTCCTTCCTTGCTACAGCTGTGCAGTGTTCCATTATTTGGATACAGTAGTAACCCATTCACCTGCGAGAGACATTTCAGTTGTTTCGTTTTTAGCTATTAAAAATAAAGCTGCCCTGAATATTTGTAAGTCTTTGTAGGGACACCTAATTCCTGTTCTCTTGGGCAGATACAGGGGCGCAGCGTCTGGGTCATGTGGTCGTTGTATGTGTAACTGCCTTTGAGAGTGGGTGTCATCGTTCACGCTCTCCACAGTGGTGTGCGTGGACTGGGGTGCTGAGCCTGGAGGACATCGTTTCCAACAGTAAGACCACGTGGCTTCAGAAGTGTCCTTAGGAGGGACTGAACGACGGGCCGTGTTTGGAATGCTTCGGCTCAGGAGGGGACCGCACGTCCGCTGCCGGGGTTCAGATCCCGCTTTCCCCTTACCACCTGCGTGGCTCTCGGTGAAACGCTTACCTCACTGCGCCACGGGTCCTTCATCTGTAAAACAGGCTTAGTGATAGTATTGCCTGCAAAAGGTTCTTGTACGAATTAAATGAAAAGAAGGTGACAGGCAGGTAGCAGAGTGCTTGGCGCTAAAATAAGGGCTTCATTGACGGTGATGGCGACCACGGTGTATTTCTTCTCTGAAGGTGTATTCTCAGTGGGCTTTACTCAGTTTGCTGTAATGTTGTGTTAGAAGGATACACCTGTTGGTCAGAAGTTCACGCAACACGAGTCTCTAAGAGTTTCGGGCACAGAGGGGTTTAATACAGGCAGTTAGGAGCTTACTCACTATTGCGAGTAAGTGTGACCTGCCCGCTGTCGGCCCTGCAGGAATGGCTCTAGGACATCGAAGGAGTAGCTTCCCCGGAACTGTCGTCTCTCTTTACCCCGTCCGGGAAAGTGGGGGTCAGGAGGCTCCCCCCCGCCGAACTGCTGAGTTCAAGAGCACGCCCTCGTGGCTGGGATCCCGGGATCTCACCGCTGCTGCCACCGCAGTGCGTTCTGTTGTGGGAAAGAACAGTGACAGGACGTGGGGATGGGGCCTTGGCTTCCCCCTGTCCAGGGAGCCGGAGGCTGGAGACTGCGCACCGCGATGGGAGCCCGCGGTGTTTCCCTCTCGCTCGCCAGTCCGCTGATGTTTGCAGTCAGCGGCTCCAGGCCTTCTGCCTCTTTCCCCTTTCCAGATCCCCTGTGAGTGCACCAAACTCCATCCAGGGCTGCAGCTGCCAGGGAGTCCGGGAGGTGCAGCTTTTAGCGCTCCAGCCTCTCTAATACAGGGGGGCACGCTGGAGAGAGGTGGGGGTGGGTGCGAGTGCCGGCAGAGGGACTGCCCCCAAACCGGGGACAGGTCCATTTATGTCACAAGCCTCTTCCTCACTGAAGGCTTAATTGGGAATTTTCAAGCCTTTTTTAAATAGCCCACAAGCTGAGGGGAGCGTTCATTTTGCTCCAAAGCATGCTAATAAGAAAAAATGTCAGCCAAGAGAGAGTTTGTGTTTTCAGCCTGTGAGCAGGTGGCCGTGGTCTGTTTGTCCATCGAAAGTATCTCATTCAACAGAGCAAATTGTGTGTGTACATATACGAGGGAAGGAGACTTTCCTAGTCTACTGTTCCTGTTGTTTTTGAGAAGAGCTGGGCCTTAAATTGTTAACAGAAGCTGTAGTGATGTATCCCCGGTTTGTCCAAGAGATAAATATTGATGTGTTCTCTATTGCCAGGGGCTTCCTGAGATGATTTTAAGAATAACTGTCACTCCTTTCTGGCCTCACTCAGGCCTGGGAGCCCTTTGAAGGAGACTCACCTGTGAAGGGCAGGCAGGAGGTTTTCACCGCAGGACCTGCACGTGTGTGGGTTTATCGGGACTGTCGGGAAATGTGGAAGGAGGGACTTCTGAAACCTAACATACGGTACAGCATAAGGCAGGCTCTACTGAACAATATTTTTTGTTGATTGGACTATAATTAGAAAGACTTTAAAATACCGGATAGTATTCATTTACCAATCCATTGTTACATTAACATTTTTTGAGCCTGTGCCTTATAAAAATGAATTTATCTGCTGCTACTCTGTGTGTGTGTGTGTGTGTGTGTGTGTGTGTGTGTATTGGAGTATCTGTATTTATAAAGCATAAGTTAGTGTGCTTTTATCTTAAATTTACTTTTCACTGTAGGCTTGCAAGGTCAGTCAGTCAACAGCTTTATTATCCCTTTTGTATTTTTTGAGGTAAGGAGAGGTAGTTCCCTAAATGTCCTCTGTAGGTGGAATGATGGGGTGTGCGGGCTTCTGTTTCAGTTATGCTGAGAGTGGAGCAGCACTACTAATTTTTCCCTTTCCAACTTTAAACGGACCTGTGTTGGGTTTCTGAAACATTCTGGTAGGAGCTAATCTTCTCAGATCTCACCCCTTTCATCAGACAGAACACTGGGGAATGCTGTAGTCTCTTACTGTGAGTCCTTCTTTTTAGTTTTAAAGCCCTTTCAAGGGATCTTTCTGTGATTAGATTGTTGGGTGGATTGTCTGTAGTAAGTAATATGGTGGTCCTTACGTTTTGTGTAGATTTTCCGTCTGTCAGATGATTGCGAAGGCTTCATTTGTAAAGTTAAGTTTACCTATCATGGCATTTCAGGGGGGGAAATCAGGACTCTGTGATAAATTAAATATCACAACCACAGAAATGTCATCTTTTCAGTGAGACCTGAAGTGCACAGGAATGGGACTCTCTCCCACTTGGTTTTTCGAGTCGAGCTGGGTCTGTACCCTTAACCGACAAGAGGGGCGTTTTTACCGCTGACGGGTAAACCTGTGAAGCCGAGGGACAAAGCCGTACCCTCTCCTGCTTTGTGAGTCACAAACAGAATTGTCAATTAAATTATTCTGATAGCAAAATTGGGGGTCTCGGCCCGAAGTACACAGGTTGAGTTTGAAGAAGAGGCAGTTAGAAAAATCGGTTTAACTTACAAACGGAGCTAATTTGTATAGAGTGTAATTGGAAGAGAATAAATACAGAGTTTCGTGATGACCTCTTGTGAGTCCATTTCTGATATTTACTTACTTTTTTTTTTTCAAAGACTGTCCTTTAAGCAGTCCTTAGAAGAGGAGATGAGGTACTAAGTTAGAAAGAATAGAAAATAGTACTGCTGTTTGGAAGACCTTAATACTTGGTTTTGAAAGATTTTTACTATTCATTCATCAGGCCATAAGTATTTATTGTGTGTGCATGTTGTTTACAAGGCACGGTGGTGGCCCTGGGCCTGGGAATATACATAATGGTAACTAAGACAGACAGCGTTTTGGAGTGGATACAGACTCCCCCAGAAATGTGAAATGTGCAGAATTATTACAGTTAAGCAAAGTGCTCTGATGGAGAATACTGGGAGGGCAGGGAGGCTGGAGGATGGGGGCCAGAGGGTGGGGAAGGTCTGCCTTGGAAGGGTTGCCGAAACCGGGACGTGAAGAACAGGAGTGGCGGCAGAGGGACCCCCGGCGCAGACGCTCCGAGGCAGGGGAGGAGCTGGACTTGGTCCAGGGTCCCATGCTGGGACTGTAGTTGTCAGTGAAAATAAGAGTGACATCTTACCGGCTTCCATCTGGAGACACCACTGAAAAGAAAAGTTCTACTGGGTTTTATGTCCCCTGATTAGAATTTTTCTACCACCAGTGGCCGAGTTTAGCTCTGTTCACCAAGCACTCCTTGCCTGCTGTCTGCTGAGCGCTGTGCTAAGTGCGGTGGGGACGCAGATGCCCGTGCCCCTGGAGAACTTGGCGATGACACGGTGGAAACTACAGAAACACAGTTACTGTATTTTATAAGCAGGGCCGAGATGATTCATTACAGGCGTAATAACCACTGGCACATGTATTTTGCTTTATAGTTTAAAAGCATTCTACATACATTTGCTTAATCTTCATAGTAACCCAAGTTATTTCCTCAAAAAATGTGCGTGTGAGCGTGGAGAATTGCAGCAGCCCACTGAAGTCGAGGACCAGGTCCCTGTCATCGCTGAGTTGCTGAATTTCAACACAGGGCCTGCTCCCCTGGGCCAGGGCCCTGTCCTGGGAGAAGCACGTTGTTAGAAACGAAGTGTGGAGTGACCGTGCAGGGCGTTTCCCCCGGGCCTTTCCACATGCGCTTCTGTGATCATGAATACAGGGTGAAGTTAATCTGCATTTTATTTAGTTCTGGAGATTTTCTAGCCGCCTTCCGTGAGGGCTGTAGCCCAGAGAGGCTGCTCCTAGGTCGGGGAGGAGGAAGGCGTGGACGTGCAGCCGGCGGCTCAGCTGGGAAATGCTGTCGACTTTGTTGTTCTGCGCGGAGGGTTTTATCAGGACGAGAAAGGGTAAACAGGGTGATCTCTGCTCCGGTGGAGAGGTCGAACGGTTACATTACACAATCTTCTCGAGCATCTTGCAGCAAATACATGGGTTATATTAAAAATTGCAATCATATCATTTTTTATAGTAAATTGCTGACCTTATGCAGTAGAATCAGCTTTATTGAATTTCGCCAAAAATGCGTTTATAATTCTGCCATACACACATGATATTCATGTCCTTGCTGTCCATGTGGAAACGTCCCTTTTTATGATGTTAAACAAATTAAATCGACTTTCTCCTGAGCTGCGGTGCTTCACCTTTAAGATCCACTCCCAGGAGTCGAACCTCCACGGAGCGGAGCGTGCCCCCCGTCGGCCCAGGCGCCGTCGCGGAGCACGGGGTCTGGCGCGGCAGGAAGCGGGCCAGCCCACAGGCTGGCTCCGAGATTGTTGCACGGTGGCTCCGGGGCTCGACGTGCGGCGGGTACTGCTGAAGGACAGCGCAGCCTTGCCGTCATTGCTGTTTGTTCCGAGGCAAAGGCGGCCATTTGTTTGAAAGGGTTTCGTAGTGAACCGAGAGGACAGGTAGTCTCAGCTGTTCGCTTGTGAACATTCACCACTGAAGTTTAACTTCGACTTGTTTTTCTTTGGTCTTTTGCAGCTCTGCTCCCTTTCCATCCCGTGTAGGATCAGGGATGCAAAATAAGTTCAGTGTTCAACTGACAAAAGCATAATCGGGAAGTTACATGCATATTTAAGTGAAACATAAAAGTTTTAAAGTCACCTGCATTTTGGAGTCATTTGCTCCTGTGTTGCCCCTTTCCATGCGTCTGTGTTCTGTGTACCTGCACACGTGTCTGTGTAGACTGCTGGTTCTCAGTCTCGCGCCCAGAGGCAGCAGGGCACGGTGGAAAGCCGTCCGTCCGTCCGTCCACTGATCATTTATTAATCGTATTTCCCCCATGACCCAGTGTTTGTGCTGAGCACTAACAGCACAGAGGTGAGATCTGATGGCAGTCACCCAGTGAGAGTCACACGCAGGCAGACGGGGCAGCGGTGCTGAGAGTGGCAGATGCTCGGACGGTGTGGGGTGGAGGCCCAGAGGAGGGAACCCCGGGCACGGTGCATGCGGAGGACTCGTGGGGAAGGGCTGTTTTAAAGAGGAGTCTTTGTAGAGGAGGTGACCATTCTAGGAGTCCCCATGAGGGTTAGTTGTGTTTGGGGTTTGGGAAGCAGTGGCGACTTTATTCCACGCAGGGATGGAGTGGGAACAGCGTGTCCAAGGCAAGGAGTGGTCCAGAGAGAGTCGGGAGACAGGCTGACAAGTTGGAGGGTCATGCTGTGTGGGCGGTGGGGAGGCCACTGGAGACGTTTGTGGGGGGCCGGAAGGCATTGTCTTTGTGTTTCAGAAAGCTCTCTCCGAAGACAGGGGCCAGCTAGGGGTCCGCTGCAGTGACTCAGCTGAGAAGTGGCAGGGGTGGGGTGGGGTGGGGGAGCTAGGGTGGCCGTGGAGTCGGGAGTGGTGCTGCACGGATGCGGGAGACGAGGGAGGAGCCTGCAGACGCAGCGCCAGGGCAGAGCAGGCCTGGAAGGGAGGTGCCCCCAGGCCGGGTCTCCCTCTGACGATGGGGGTGGGTCTCCGGGCCCTCGGAGCCCTCCCCAGGCCGAATGCTGGGCCTGCTCTCCACGCAGACCCTGGCGGGTGGCCTCACTGGGATCCGAGGCTCCTTGTGGAAAGAGAAGCCGGCGTTTGTGAAGCGCACCCTGTTTTGTGTAGAAATGGCTTCATGGCCTCCTGGTGAAGCCTGCCTCTTCTGCCAGGAAGAGGGTCCCCCCACCCCCAAACTGGGTGCGATCATGGGGCTGCCACTCTCACTGCCCCTGAAAGCTCGTCCTCCTGGAAGCTCCCCCACTCCCGCACTTGCTCTTCCCTTGGGTTACACGTGTATGTCACGTGCGTGCCTGTGTGCGTGCCTGTGTCTGTCCGTCCACCCACCACCACCTTCTCCTGACTGCCGGCTGTGCTGTGGCGGCCTCAGGCCCCAGGTCGCCCTGCACGTGGAATGACTCGATGGGCACCGCAGCCTGACCCTGCCCGGCCTCACTGCTCTGGTGGCGGAGGGCCGTCTCCCACAAATCCGGGAGCCGGAGGGGTCTGGACCATCGTGGAGCCAGGGCCTGGGCCCGAGGCACCCACAGCAGGGAGGGGCCGCAGTGAAACGACTTCCTGGGAGGTTGAGCAGACAGCAGTGCGGACTCGGGTTTCTGGGTCCCCGTGCGCAGAAGAGCCCTTCCCTCCTTGGAGCCCTCGCCCCGTGCTGTCCCACGCTAGCTCAGGGCCTCAGCACAGCGTCGGGGGCCGGACTTGTGTCGCTGGCCAGACTTTCCCTGGACTGCAGCCTCTGGCGCCCAGTCCGCTCCCCGTGCCCTGGCCAGGAGTGGACTTGTTTAGTGAATTATGATCTGCAGCTTTGAAAAGCATAGAGAGTGTGTAGTTTTTTAAATTATATCTGCAAGCAAGTTTCTCGTCTGGTGTCTTGCTCAGTCGGCTTTTGTCCAGCCTTTCCATAGAAAACAGCTTCCCAGTTTGACTGGCGTGGCTTGGAAGCACATGCGGGGCTTCTCTGGAACTCGCCCTCCTGTCCCCTCAGTAAAACCACCGACCTTCCGCCTAACTCACCCCCGGGCCACCCAGTGCACCCGGCGTACCTGCGCAGCCTCTCGTTCTCCATTTCTGTCCGGGACTGGCGCTGTCGTAGTCCGCTTTGGTGGCTTTCACCTCTTCCGTCTGGTTTGTTCGTTTGTTTTATTTTATTTTTAGATTTTATTTATTTATTTTTAGAGAGAGGAAGAGATGGAGAGAGAGAGGAAGAGAAACATTAGTGTGTGGTTGCCTCTCACACACCCCCTACTGGGAACCCCGCCGTAACCCAGGCATGTGCCCTGACTGGGAATCGAACCAGCGACCCTTTCATGTGCAGCCCGCGCACAATCCACTGAGCCACATCAGCCAGGCCTGTTTGTTTTTAATTAAAAATTTTAAATATTAAATGAAAAAAAATTTTGATGAATGGTTTGGATGTTTGGTATTGTTACCCATTTACTTCTGTACTAACTCCTTAAGACACTGACTTAAAGAGCCTCTCTCCTTTCCTGCATAAGCAGCAGCCGGGAGGATGGGGGAAATCATAGAGAAAAACATGTCAAAAGTGGCTTTCAGTGTAAAACAAGAGGGGAAAAAAATCAGTGTTTAAGGAAACCCAAAAAAAGCACCTCTCATTACAGCAGTTAAATGGCTGCATTTAACCTATCAAGATGTTCTGCATGTGTGAGAGACAAGCCAGGGAGCCGTGTGTTTGAAATTAGAGCTCTAATCCTCAGGGAAGAGAACAGTTAAAGAATTTGTCTTTGAGGTGCAAGAGCAGAGGGGCAAAGTGTACAAGTGTGTGTGCGTGTGTGCCTGTGTGCACGAACCGGCGAGGGCGAGGGCGAGGGGCGGAGGGGCTGTGTTTACCGAGAATACCCTGGAGGTGAACGTTTATCAGCACCTGTGTGCTGGCGAGAAGAACACGAGCTGCTGTTTCCCCTTCATTAGGTTTCCAGAAGAGACTCACCTGTGGCCAGGAGTTGCATCATAATAGAACTTGCTTCATTCTGGCCCCTGAGACACACAGGAATAGATTTGAGGGACAGGGTGACATAAGCGGGGAAAGAGAGACACAGGCTTTAGGGGAAGGAAGCAAGTGGAATAATTTTGAAGAAAGTGCATGGCCCAGACTCCCCAGGACGAAGCATTCCAACTTCCAGGGCTGGTATTCACCAGCCAGGGTGGACGTTCCACAGGGCACTGGTCAGAGGGACAGCTTACAGGCAGCCTTCCCCACACAGGTGCCCCTGCCAGCGTTCAGTGCTGTTGGCAGGGCTCCTCTGTGCCGTGACGTGGTGTTGGGGTTTATGGGAATGGCCAGGGATTTGCCATTGTGTCCTGTCTGCCCTGTAGTGGCACAGCCTTTGTCTGTCTGTCCCCTCGGCTGTGGTGGCTGATACTGTCAGTGCCCTGGCCCTCTGGAAGCTGCTCTGTGTCTCCCTAGATATTCCTGGAGCTTGGCAGCTGCCACCAGAATTCCATAGGACTGGCTGACACGTGGCAGGAGGGAGCCGTGCACATCTGTCCCTGTACCCCTCATTAGAGGATGGGCTCTTCAGTGACTGGGGAGGGTGGTGCTGATACACGAGTCTTCCTTTTAGGCTCAGTCTCTGTCGGTCTCTGTGTGAGCATGAAGGGTTTCTATTATACTGGTAAGTGGCCCTGGGGACGTGGGTTGCAGTGTGATGATGGTCCCCGAGGAGCCAGATACAGTCGGTGTGCACTGACTTCATCCTGGGGGAGTGCTGATGAAACCCGGGCCCTGCCTCACCCCGATGGGGCAGAGCGGGAGGTTGCTGGTGTTCTTCTCCTGCTTCATTATACCAGGCTTTCTTGCCTTTGGGGCACTTCATCAAAACTTCTTCAGTTTTGCTTAAGAACTTTAAACGGCTGATGAGCCTGATGGAAAATTTCCTGTAATAACTCAGTGTAGCACACACTTCACAAATACTGGCTAATTAATCCTCAGGGCACCTTGGGAACAGCAGAGGGGATGATAGTGGCACTTGCATTTTTTATCCCCCTTTTAGAGACTGGGAGACTGAGGCACCCGGAAGAGTCTGTGATCTGGCTGGGGGGTTGGGGGCCAGAGGGGACACAAATCTGGAAGCTGAGGTTAGAGCTCTCTCTGCCTTTTGGCTTCTGTTGGAACAGTTGGGTACTACCTTAAAGTCATTTGGAAAATCACCCTGGGTTTTGCCTCTCTTCCCATCCTTTTTTCCCCCCTTTCCACTGATACTGCGTCTTGGGCATAGTTCATGTCCAGAAATACAGATCTCTGTCATCAGTTTTAATTGCTGCCTGGTATTCTGCTGGGAGTATATACAATCTTTTTTTTAACTGGTCCCCTTGACAGACATCTAGATTATTTTCATTTTTTACCATTATAACAACTCCTCTTTAATATCCTTGATAAAGGTATTTCCTTTTGTGATTACCTTTTTAGGGTAAAAACTTTAGAGTTGGAACCCTGGGTTAAGATAATGGGATTGTTTTCACGTTAGGATTTCCGGTCAGGATGGGGGCGTAGGTAGACTCACTTCGCCTCCTTGTTCAGGCAGAGAAAGAACTGCTGCTAAACCTCAGAACAGATAACACCCAGAAAATCAAACTGTACGGAAGCCCAACAACCAAGAGTTTAAAGAAGCCACTTTCATCTGGACGGTAGAAAGGGCGGAGATGGGGAGATGCGAGGAGACGCCATGTGGCGCAGGCAGCGGTGGCGGCACAGGTGGTCCCGCATTCACGTGTGGTGGGTAAAAATCGGGATGGGTACCCTGGGAGTGAGTGATGCCAGACCCCACAGTCCAGGGTTCCAGCACGGGGAAGAGAAATCCTCATAACTTCTGGCTGTAAAAACCAGTGGGGGCTGGGCAGTGGAAGAAACTGCTGGGTATTCAGGAGACTCCATGTAAAGGGCCCACACTGTCTTGGAACATATGCAGACCACCCACTCTGGGGTTCAGCACCAAGGCAACAGCTGGAAGGGCATCAGTCGCAGGAGGAGTGGTTGAAGTTCCTGGAAATGGAACGAGTGCTGGGCAAACCCCCAGAAGCCAGGCAGTGGCACTGTCCCTTCTCTGAGCCCTCCCCCCACACAGCCACAAAGCTGTGAAAAGGGTTGTCCCACCCTGGCGATTGCCTGAGTTGCCCCCCGCCCAATTTACAGGTGCCTTTTCTACAACAGGCCATGCCAGGGAGTCAGAGCAGCTCTACCTCGTGCACAAAAACAAACACAGGGAGGCTGCCAAATTGAGGGGACAAAGAAATGTGGCCCAAATAAAGGAACAGAGCAAAACTCCAGAAAAAGGACTAAACGAAATGGAGGTGACCAACCTATCAGATGCAAAGTTTAAAACGCTGGTGATCAGGATGCGCAAAGAACTCACTGCATGCAGCAACAACATAAAGGAAGAAATGAAAATTACACGAAGTGAAATAAAAGTCTACATGGAACCAACAGTGAAGGGGAGGAAGCCAGGATTCAAATCAATGATTTGGAACATAAGGAAGAAGTAAACATTCAACCAGAACAGCAAGAAGAAACAATTAAAAAAAAAAAATGGTAGTGTAAGAATCCTCTGGGACATCTCCAAACATACCAACATCTAAGTCATAGGGGTGCCAGAAGGAGAAGAGGAAGAGCAAAAAATTGAGAACTTCTTTGAAAAAATAAAGGAAACTACCCTAGTTTGATGAAGGAAATAGATATACAAGTCCAGGAAGCACAGAAAGCCCTAACAAGTTGGAGCCAAAGAGGACCATACCAAGACACCTCATAATTAAAGTGCCAAAGGTTAAAGAGAGAATCTTAAAAGCAGTAAGAGAAAAGCAGAGAGTTACTTACAAAGGTGTGCCCATAAGACTGTCAGCTGATTTCTCAAAAGAAACTTTGCAGGCTAGAAGGGGCTGGCAAGAAGTATTCAAAGTGATGCAAGGCAAGGATCTACATTCAAGATCATTCTTATCTAGCAAAGCTATCAATGAGAATGCAAGGGCAGATAAAGTGCTTTCCAGACAAGGTAAAGCTAAAGGAGTTCATCATCACCAAATCATTAATACATGAAATATTAAAGGGACTTACTTAAGAAAAAGATGATCAAAACTGTGAATGTTAAAAGTGTAACAAATTCACAACTATCAACAACTGAATCTAAGGAAACAACTGGGAACAGAATCACAGAAATGGAGATCACTTGGAGGGTTATCAGTGGGGAGGGGGAGCGGGGAATTTGCGGGGGGAGGTACAGGGAATAAGAAGCGTAAATGGTAGGAACAAAGCAGGTGGGGAGGTTAAGAATAGTATGGGAAATGGAGAGGCCAAAGAATGTATATGCACCATTCATGGACGTGAACTAAGTAGGGAGTTGCTGGAGGGAAGGGGAGTTGCTGCAGGTGGAGGGGGGCACAGGGGGAAGATTGGGACAACTGTAATAACATAATCAATAAGATACATTCCCAAAGAAAATGGGTTGTTTTCATTGTACTCTGCACTGCTAGCCTGCCCTGGAAGCAGGCCCTGCCAGCTGCCAGTCTCAGCAGCAGGGGTCAGTGCTGTTGACCGCAAGTTTCAAGTCCAGGTCATTCAGTCTGTCGTCTCTTATGATTTCCTCTTTTTAAGCATAGAAACCCCCCCGAACTCAAGAGCATAGAAATATTTTCCTACCTTTTTTCTTTCATGGTTTTAGTTTTCTTTCATGGAATCTGTTTTATTGATAGTAGAGCAACAGGGGACATATATAACTTTATTTTTTCCTTGTGACCACCCTTATCGAGCAGTTCATTTCTTCCCCCACTCGCTCCACGCACCACCTCGAGCGTGTGTGATGTTCCTCACACACTGCTCTGTGCTCTGGGGTGTCTCTGCTCGTTCTCGATATGCTTACTGGTTTTTACGCCAGTACTGTCTTTATAGTCGTAGACTTGTTACACATTTTACCTCTTAGTGTAAGTTGTACTCTTCTGCTTTTCTTTTAGAATGTTCCTGGCTTTTCTGGCCCTTGTATACTTCTAAACTCAGTTTAGAATCACTTTATCATGTCTCCTCCTTGATCCCACTTCACCCCTACCCGTGGCCAAACAAAAATAAAATCCTTCCCTGACTGGTGTGGCTTAGTGGGTTGAACATTCAACCCAAAACTGAAAGGTCGTCAGTTCAATTCCTGGTCAGGGCACATGCCTGGGTTGCAGGCCAGGTTCTGGTGGTGGGCTTGTGAGAGGCAACTGATCGACATTTCTCTTGCACATTGGTGTTGCTCTCTCTCTCTTTCTCCCTCCTTCCCATCTCTAAAAATAAAGAATATCTTTTAAAAAATACAAAAATAATATCCTTTTGGAATTTTGATTATCATTACATTCAACATAGAAATTACTTTGGAAAGAATTGGCATCTTTGCAATATGTCCATCCATGGATGGGTGTGTCTTTCAAGCAAAATATATTTTTCATTGATGAAGTTTTACACAGTTCTTATGTAGTTCTACACATTTTCTTAAATTCTAAGTATTTTTTATTTATTGTATTGCTCTAGGGCCTTTATAATATTTTCTAATTGATCTTTGCTAATCTTTAGGAAAGTTGATTTTTGTGTGTTTAAAATTATCTTATTCTTTTTAATTGTTCTGATTGGTTCTCTTAGGTTTTCTTGCTGGCATATCATGTGAAAACAGTATTTTCTCTTTCCAGTGTTCTGTGACTGGATCATTATTTCGTCTGGGCCTTCCAGAGCAGGATTAATTAAATCCAGGTGCTCAAGGAGTTAAAATGCTCATGATCTCACTGTGTCCTTTTCTTCAAAGCATTAATTTAGCAGCGAAGGGCACAGGAATATGAAAGAAATCATCGTAATGATCCCTAGACTCTTGCTGTCCAAGGGACTCAGTTTTTCACCTCTTTGGGCCGTTATTTATCCTTTGGCCAAAATTATCTGACATGCTCATAAAGCCTTGCGTTAGAAGACAAAATCAACGTTATTTCTTTTTTTTTCAGACAGAAAAGCTGACAGTGGACATGACTTCCAGAGTCACTTGGCCAGTAGAGGGGTGACCAGAGACCACAGTTGTCGCAGCCGATGCGAAGCAGTTTGGGGAGGCACAGGTCGGGCTGGTGGGAAGTAATCATCAGAGCTCCTACAGCTTGCCAGCTCCACTGCTGCCCTCCTTACAGATGGGAAACTCGGAGTAGGAAGGGCACGTTTTGGGCTGAAAGAGTACATAAAACATGAACACCGCGGGCCATCAGAAGTGACTATTTATTCTACCCAAGTAGAGAGACCTTTCTCGTCTCAAGGACGAGTGTACTAATGGCAGCCTCTGTGTCATCGGGCTGCTACTGCTCTCACCCTGAGACAGATTATGGTAATGGATGGAGCAGCGGGTCATTTTATTAACTCGGCCGGGAGCTGGGGCGGGCGCTGTGCTTCGCGCCTCACCACTTCTGGTCCCCCGAGCACTGCCCAGACGGGCAGGCTCAGACTCCGCTTTCAGCGGCCTCTCCCCTACACGGGCACTTCGGGTGGTTCTTCATTCCTTCCAGGATCAAGTCCTGTTGGCCTATACTCTTTCCAGCCTGGCTTTTCCCTTTTTTTAATTTAGAACAATTTAAAATTTATAGAAAAGTTGAATGGGGCAGTAAACACCAGACACCTTTTATCCAGTTTTCTTAGTTAACACTTTGCCACATTTGCTTAATCTCTCTTTGTGTCTGTCAGTCTTTCTACACACACACCCCCCCCGCACACTTTTTTGTTATTGTTTGTACACACACCCCTTTTTCTGACTATTTAAAAGTGAGTTGCAGATATCATGGCCCTTCAACCTCGTGACTTCAGCATGCACCTCCTAAAATAGGGTATTCTCCTGTGTAACAGCACGTCATCACACCTGAGAAAATTAGCGAATTCCATAAAATTATCTAACGTAGGTTCCGTATTTAAATTTGCCAGTTGCCCCTAAATTTCTTTTGTCGTCTCTAATCAGGGCATTTCACTGCTGTCTCCCCTTGTCAAGAACGCACCCTCTCGCCTTTTCTAGTTTTACTCATCATTGACTGTTTGGAAGTGGCCGGGTCAGTTCATAGGCTGTCACACTGAATCAGTCTCATTGCTTCCTCGTGATAAGAGTAAGTTAGAACATTTTTGGCAAGAATACTTCATAAGCAATATTGTGCACCTGTTATTGCATCAGAGGCAAGCAGCATCAGACTCTCTCTGCTGCTGAGGCTACGCTGACCCTTTGGGTAATGGGGTGACTGACCACCAGATCTCTCCATTGTAAAGGTGCGCTTTCCCCTCTGTAATGAAGTAATCCGAGAGGTGCTTCTTTGAGATCATGTTATCTCGTTGCTCAGCGACCTCTCATTCAGTAGTTTTAGCATTTATTGAAGATCCTTGTTTGAACCAACTATTTCTTCAGGATTTTAAAAATTGTAATTTTCTAACTTTATTTTTTTATAAATTCATTATCTAGTATTTTGTGAAGACAAACTTTCTCACCCCCGCCCCGCCACCCTCTGCTGTCATTTGCTTTTGAATGTCACCATATACTGTTTAGTTCAGAGTGTTATCAGCCATTGTCGTCACATCTTTTCAGTGCTCACGCTGTTCCAAGTTTGGTCAGCTAGCGCCTATTTGGGTGGGCTCCTGGGTCCCTTGCTTTCTGGCACAAATGTCTCAGGCATACCTTGCACTGTCTGTGCCCCAAGCCTGGAATCAGACACTTTCTTTCAGTGAGAATGATACTTTTTAGAGGCCAGGGTCTGGACCCCAGTCACATGCACTGCTCTGGGCTGCACTGCTTCCATGTCTTCTTTAGTGCACAGACTCACACACGCATGCACTCGCACACAGGCGCACACACGTGGTTTTGTTTGTATTTACATGATACACATGTGGACACTTAAATATACAATGCGAAATGAACATTATGGGATTTTTCTTACAGCTCTTATTTTACATTTACATTTCTCTTACGGTGAATAACTGGGTTCTTAACAAGTTTGATAGATTATCATTTACTGTGTCCCCTAATATAAATAAAGTGGTTTTTAAGTTACGAACTAATTATTATCAACATTTCTTTGTAAAGTTTTAAAATTCCTCTGTGTCTTCTTTGTCCCTAGATTAGATCAGTAGTCTCCAGTGTGGTCTGGAGCCCTGGGGGCTCCCCAAAACCCTTCCAGGGAGCCTGTGAGAGCAACACAGTTCTCAGAGCCGGGGTAAGACGTCCTTCGCCTTCTCCGCTGTGTTGACTTTTGCAGCGGTAGCGCAGAAGCCGTGGCGGGTGGAGCTGCCGGCCTCTCACTGTGTTTTTACCGTGTGCACTCACAGTTTCAGAAAGCCTGTTTCATTTACGAGCGTCCGTGTAAAAAGGATGCCGCTTGAGGACGCCTCTCTGTAAGGTCCGCGAGGCGCAGTAGGAAATGTGCCGAGGACGCCTCTCTGTAAGGTCTGCAAGGCGCAGTAGGAAATGTGCGTCCAGTGCTTCTGCTGCGCCCTGAGCTCCTGGGCGTCCCAGGCCCTTTCTCGCGCGCCTGCCCGAGGTCTGAGCCGACCTCGCTGCTGTCTTTTTGGGTGTTGTGTTTACTCGAATGAACAACAGAGAAGCTGTGAGAAGTCATACTTCAGACTTCGGAAGGCATTTTCTCAAAAAACAAGCCAAGTGAGCCTCTTGTTTCAAGGAAAGCATACAGTATTTGCCGTCATTAACTTTCAAATGAAGTCAGAGTTTTGGAAAACATGAATCCACTATCGTGAGCTAGGCAGTTTCCTGGTACTTAAAACAATTCTGATGAGATCGAGTTGACAGCGAGTGTGCTGTTTTTGATGGTGTGTAAGAAGTCATCATTTGAACCTCTGTATCCCTTACTGAACTGGTATTTTCTAAATTATCAGTGCATGATTTTACAAAATTATACACGAATAAAATATCCATTCAAAGTGCAGGCTAGACTGGACTGTAATGGAACAAGATATGGAAGTTCCTTGGTATGGTTTCAGATTTATATACATTGCCCAGGTTGGCTGTAGTGCCACAGAAGAATGTCCCCAGTTACACGAGAAAGGTGTGAAGAGACTCCTTCCTTTTCCCCCTATATCTTTGTGTTAGGCTGTGTTTTCTGCATTTGCTTTAACCAGACCAACTCCGCACAACAGATCGGATGCAGAGCAGATAGGAGAATCCAGCTGACTTCTGTTAAGCTAGACAGAAAAGAGATTTTCAGAAAAGTTAAACCATGCTCGTCTTCTCACTAGTTATTTTTTTTCTTTTGGAAGCTACTTTTCATAAGAATGTTATTCATATTAACATGTAATATATTACTTTTAATGAATCAGTGTCTTAAAATTTCTCAGTTTTGATTTTAAGTATCAGTGTTCATGATCTTCACCAGCATAAGTTCTTTAGGATCCTTCGTACTTTCTAAGGGTGTGAAGGGGCCTGCAAACCAAAAGGACCGAGGCCGACAGTCCTGCACGAGCAGGGGTCTCCGCCGCCTCCCCACAGCGCCAGCACGGAGAGCTCCGGTGCCACCCCCTCTTCCTGCCTTTTGTGTTACTGCGGGGGTTTTGTTGTTGCAGTGTAGTGCTCCTAGGTTGCAGACCCTATGAGACATCATTATTGTTTTCCGCAGTCAGTGTGTATTTATACGTGTTCTTTCCTTTACTCCTCGTACCTTCCTGCACCCCCGTGCTTCTGTCTAGGGTCGCCTCCCGTCTATCTGCCAGACTCCTTCAGTATTCCACGTAGGGCAGACGTGCTAGTGATGAACCCTCTGATTTTGTTTGTTGGCATATGACTTCATTTTTCTTCCCTTTTTCAAAGGCTTTTTAAAATTTTGAACTTATTCTTTTAATAATAATGTTATATAATAAATAATACATTTTAAAACACATGGCAGTAGTTCCTTAAGCCTTTCACCCAGATTCCTGAAATGTGAACATTTACTTCATCGTATGTATTCTTTCGTCCCACTTTCTTCTCCCTCCCCCACTTTCACCTTCTCTCCTCCTCCCCCTCCCTCTTTTGCCCTTTCTCTCCCTTCCTCGTATACATACCCATATACACACACCTGTGTGTATATACACCTGTGTGTATATGGGTGTGTATACAAACCAAGAAAATAATTTCTTTATAACACATCATCTGTATGTTGTATGTTCCCACCCCAAGTCAAGTCTCCTTCCATCACCATTTTTCTCCCCCAAACCCTTTTCTACCTCTATACTACCCTATCCCCCTGTCCCTCTGTCAAGAAAATAATTTGACAGAATCCTACTATGTAATCTGTAGACCTTGCTCAGATTTAGCCAGTTAATTTTCTCATCTGCAGTTCAGTCCGTGACCACGAGTTTTGACTGTATCTCTTTGGAACAGTGTTCCCCAGGCTTTCTTTGTCTTTTTTGACCTTGACATATGTGCCAGTGCCGCACCCTGTACCTGAGTTAGGGTTTGTCTGTTCTCCCCCCACGGTCGGATTTCGCCCCTGCATTTCTGGTAGGGATGCCACAGCGGCGATTTTGTGTCTTTCCCAGCGCCTCGCGTCTGCAGGCGCGCGCCATGGGTTTGTTCCGCGGTGGGCGAGTTCACTCGTTCCGTGGGTTGAGGCGGAATCTCCCCTGCGTCTCCACTGTACAGTTGTATTTTCTCTCAGTAATTAATAAATGTCTTTTGAGGAGATGCTTGGAGACTGTGTAAGGATCTTATTTTCATCAACTTTTACCCTCGGCATTTAGCGTCCATCAATGACTCTCAATCAGTTATTATGAGGACTGCCAAATCCTCATTACCGGTGGCCTCGTATCGCTTATTGTGAGCATTTGTGAACGGTGACTTTCTGAACCTCTTTCTTCTGAAACACAGTTCTGAGCCGCGCGGCAGCGCTGCAGCCAGCGCCGGACCGTGTGTGTGCTGGAGGTACCGGCGGGCTGGAGCGGAGCTGAGAAATGCCCGTCGCCTGTATCGTAGCCCGGGACCTGGCCTAGGAGGAGGTGGTGGCAGCAATCCACGAGGCTGTGACCGAGGAGGCGGACGACTTCCGCCTGGCGGGCGAGGGTGCCAGTGCGGAGCGCCTGGAGGTGGTTCCCGAGGAACAGGCTGAGTCGCTGGAGCTGGGACAGAAGAAATGCGAGGCTGAGAGAGCGGAAGAGAGGAGGAAACTGCAGGAGAAGGAAGAGAAGACGAGCCCCAAGAAAATTCGCAGGCAAGGGGTGAGAAGAAGCTTTCGCAGACCTCAGCAAGCTCCCTGAAGGTCTGCACACACACCACCCAGCACCGAAAGGTTTTGTGAACGCGGAGGAGTGTTCGCGGTGCGGCGCGTGCGCACAGGAAATCTGCCACGGGAGGGGGTAGACCGAGTGGACGCCGCCTCGGAAGAGCCTCCTGGGGGTCCCTCCGAGCGATTCCAGAGGGGGCGCCGCTACGGGAGATGACGGCTCCCTGCGCGTTTCTCGGGGGAAATTTTTTCTGCTCAGATCTTTAATTTACAATCTATAGTTATTTTTTTCCCTGAGATGCTTTTCTTTCCCCCCTAGCAGTCTGTTCTTGCTTCTTGGATAAAACATCTTTTGTTTTCTGAGATAATTATTTCTGTTCTTCCCTAAATAGTTTCTTTTCTCTTAGGGTCTTTTTTTTTTTTTTAAATTAAGTTTTGGGACTGATTTTCGTTTTTGAGGTTTCTCTCAAACATCTGGTGATCCATGGCTATCTGTTATTCAAGAAAGTGGCCCTAAACACTGATTGGAAGGTCTCTGGGCATGAATTCTTCATAACATGTTAATTAATGTGGGATGAGTTAAAATCAGAATCAGAGCTGTGTGTTCAAGCTGCCATGTCCAGCTGGAAGTCGCCTCAGAAGGGACCTTCAAGAGCAATTTTGACTCTACGAAATTTTCACTGTAGACGTAGCATTAGAACCTTTGGCTGAGATGAAATTCCATTCTGTGTTAAAGGTATTAACAGTAATTGCTTCTGGATGGAGGGCATGCATAGATACATAAGGGTCAACTTTGACCCTCAGAATTTAATAAACCAAAGGGCAAAAAGGAAATAAAATTAAATAACTGGATAACGTAATTAGTAAATTTGGTATCTAAATATATAGAATTTTGTGCACATAAAAGAGGGAATATTCAATTTGTTTAGTACTTATGGTACATTTATAAAACATTATATAAATTGGCCACCAAGAACTATCTCAAAGTCCAAAAAGCAGAGACCATGAAGCCCCCCTCCATCAAGCAATCAAATAAAAATTCACAATAAGCCCTGTAAGAAAAATTTGGCTATTTGGAAACTTTAAAACACGCTTCTCCACAACTCCTTTCATCTAGATTGTTTGGCTGTTTATGCTGTTCTTTGAGCTTCTTGAATTTCCTTTCTTATTTTTTACATACAGGAATTACAGTTAAAGATGGCGAATAGCAGTGTCTGGTACTCTCTCAGAACAGATTCCTGAAACGAGGAGACATTGAATCAGAGGGCACGATCTTTCCTACAAAGCAGGAGTTTTCCAAGTAGTGACACCAGCCTCTTTGCCAGGGGCCGTGGGGACCCGCCTGGGGTGCCCAGTGTGCTGGTCACCACAAAACACCCAGGCAGCAGCAGGACCACTCTCAGAGGTTTTAATTTGCATTTGTTTGACTAATAGCACAGTCAGACTCCTAAAATATGTTTATTTCTTCTCAGAAATGTTTATTCAATTCTTTATTTTCTACTGGGATATTAGTGCTTCACTTATTGATCTGTAAATGCCCTTTATATATTAAAAATATTAATTCTTTGTCATGTTTGCAAACGTTTTCCCCTTTGTTCCTTGCCTTTTATGTTTTTTAATATATAAAAGTGATTATTTTCACATAATCAAATCTATCAATCTTATGATATTTTCTCTATTATTTTTATGAAAGAGATTCCTTTCTCATAATTTTTAAATAATAATAATTAGAGTAACAACAATAGCAACAGCTAACATTTATTGAGAGCTGATTATGTGTCAGGCAATGAGCTGAGTGCCCTTATTTTAATTAATCACAAAACCCTATGAGGTAGGTATGTCTTTGTTATCGTTTTGCCTTTGAGAAAAAAATGAGGGAAAGAGGTTCAATAGTTTGTCTGCAAACACCAAACCAGTGTGATAAGTTAAATATTCATCCATATTTTATTTTCATTTTTTAATATTTAATTTTTATTGTATTTTCCCCATTATTATTTAGCCCCGTTACACTCCCTCCCCTCAGCAGTCACCACGCTGTTGTCCGTGTCCACGAGTTCTTTCTCCTTTTTGTTCAGCCCTCCGTCCCCTCCCCTCCCCCGGTACTGGCTGTCGTCTGCTCTCTGTGAGTCCGTCTCTGTTTGGCCTGTGAGTTCAGTTTGTTGATTAGATTCCACACGTGAGTGAAATGATATGGTATTTGTCTTTCTTTGGCTGGCTGATTTCTCTTAGCATAATGTTCTTCAGGTCCATCCATACTGTTGCAAAGAGTAAAATTTTCTTCTTTTCTATGGCCAAGTAGAATTCCATGGTGTAAATGTTCCACAGGTGTTTATCCACTCATCTATTGATGGACCTTGGGCTGTTTCCATGTCTTGGCCATTGTAAATAACACTGCAATGAACATAGGGGTGCTTGTGTTTGTTTGATTTAGTGTTTTGGGTTCCTTCAGGCATATTCCCAGAAGTGGGATTGCTGGTTAAGAGGTAGTTCCATTTTTAATTTTTTGAGGTACCTCCCTCCATACTTCTTTCCACAGTGGCTGCCCCAGTCTGCATTCCCACCAACAGTGCAAAAGGGTTCCCCTTTCTCCACATCCTCACCAGCACTTGTTGGTTGATTTATTGATGACAGCCATTCTGACAGGTGTGAGATGGTATCTCATCGTGGTTTTAATTTGCATTTCTCTGATGATTAGTGTCATTGAGCATCTTTTCATATGTCTGTTGGCCACCTGTATGTCCTCTTCGGATAAGTGTCTGTTCGGGTCCTTTGCCCATTTTTTAATTGGGTTGTTTTTGTGTGTATGTGTATGTTGAGTTTGGTAGGTTCTTTATAAATTTTGAATATTAACCCCTTACCAGATGTATTGGCGGATATGTTCTTCCATCCCATGGCTTGTCTTTTTGTTTTGTTGATGATTTCCTTTGCTACCGCAAACCTTTTTAGTTTGATGTAGGCCCCCTTGTTTATTTTTCCTTTTGTTTCCCTTGCCTGGGGAGATACATCTGATAAAAAATCTCTAGAAGCAGTGTCCAAGATGTTGCTGCCCATGCTTTCTTCTACGATTTTAATGGTTTCAAGTCTAACATTTAAATATTTGGTCCAATTTGAATTTATTCTTGTGTGTGGTGTAAGAAGGTGGTCTAATTCTGTTTTTCTGTATGTATCTGTCCAGTTTTTCCCAACACCATTTATTAAATAAACTGTCTTCAGCCCACTGTATGTGCTTGCTTCCTCTGTTGAATATTAATTGACTGAATTGTGCTGAAGTGTTTTCTTCTGTCTGTCCATGGTTGTAAGTCTTCCTCTCCAGCTAGTGGTCAGTCGGTTATTCTGGCTAGTTCCTCTACAATTTAGATGTAATTCTAGATTGATCTTGGGAGGAGATTAGTGTAGTTTTCATTCACTCTTCTGCCATCTTGGATCCTCTGTCCATATTTTATTGCAGTTTTTATGGTTTGTTTTGATATTTAACCCTTTAATATGAAATTAATAAAGTAATATGAAATGGAACTTTTCAGACATCACTTTTTCTGAAACTTCCCTTAAAACAGACAAGTAGTTTTCCCCATTTGTGTGCTGTACTTCGTTATATATTAAATGTCAGTGTGTAAGTCCTTTTCAAGAATATTTATTGACCTATACACTTACAGAAGGGCCTTAGTATTTTAATGTTGTATCTTTTTTTAAAGATTTTATTTATTTATTTTTAGACAGAAGGGAAGGGAGGGAGAAAGAGAGTGAGAGAAACGTCAGTGTGTGGTTGCTCCTCACGTGCCCCCTGCTGGGGACCTGGCCCACAACCCAGGCATGTGCCCTGACTGGGAATCAAACCGGCGACTCTTTGGTTCGCAGGCCAGCACTCAATCCACTGAGCCACACCAGCCAGGGCTAGTTGCTGTATCTTTATTATCAGTTTTAATATGTACAATAACAAGGCTTACTTCCTCATTCTTTTTAAAAACATTTTGAGTTAGAGCCTGGCTTTCAGTAATGACTGAGTATCCTGTATCAGTGTAACATTCCCACCAATAACAATAGAAGTTCTGGACAATTATTTTAGAAACAGTGTTTGAAGGCACAGGAGAGTGACCAGAAGCAAACAGAAATTGAGTGGATTTGATTCTTGAGAGAAGGAGCCACTCTGGCTGAGAGCCAACTAACGATACATATTCCATTTTGCTTGAGACCTTCTCCACTTTATCAGGTTCTAGCAAATAGAACTCAAGCTAAAGCTGCCAGCATATTGGTTTCAGGAATTAGGGGATAGATTTTGAGGATGCCAGAGTGACTGGGACTTGAAGATGGATATTCCAGGAAGATAACCTTGAAGGGGGTGAACTTAAACTTTGCATATAAACACCCTGCTCAAATTCTAGGCCAACCCCTGAACTGTTCATGCTCACAGCAGGTGCCACTGAGTCCAGCAGAGATTAGCAGCTACTTTCTGTAGAAGAGGCAGAGTTTAGTGTGAGTCTTACCAAGTCAGAGGGGTTTTGGTAAACACTTTGGACTTTCCTTTGATACCCCAGAAGGAACACCCCTTAGAAGCAAACATTATATCCTAGGACTGTGCATTTTTCCCTAGGACTAAGCACAAAAAAGAAAGAAATGAAGCGTAAAACTGAGCCTCCCATAGATCAAGGTGACATGCTAGTAATTTAATGAAACTCAATTATTTGGAAGGAGAAAACATAACCCAGAACTTCCCTAGCCTATCCACAATATCCAGTATAAAATCAGAACTTACTAGACATGTGAAAATGAAGAAACAGGGACCTGTGACCCACAGTGAAGTGAAAAGTCAATCAATAGAACTAGACTCACTGACAAAATAAGAACTTTAAAATAATATGAAAAATTATGTGAGAAGAATATATAGTAAAAAAATGGCTGAGCCTTGGCTGGGTAGCTCAGTTGGTTTGAGTGTTGTCCTGTGCACCAAAAGGTTGCAGGTTTGATTTTCTGGTCAGGGCACACACCTAGGTTGTGGGTTCAGTTTTCAGTCGTGGTGCATACAGGAGATAACCGATAAATATCTCTCTCCCTCTGTCTTTCTCTCTCCTCTCTCCCTCCCTCCCTCCCCTTCTTCCCTTCCTCTCTCCCTCTCTTTCTCCCTTCCTCTCTCCTTTCCTTTTTTCTAACAACCAATAAAAACATATCCTTGGGTGAGGGTTTTTAAAAACATGTCTGAAGGGATGAATGGGCAGTTGCAGTAGAGCTAAGGAAGTTGTCAAAAAGAACCACGTGAAAGCTGAAAAATGTAGAGTCTGTCACTGAAATTTCACTAGATGGAAATAATAGCAGATTGGGCACAAGAGAAGAAAGGATCAGTGATCTTGAATACAGTTGGTAGAAATCCAAATTACAAATCATAGAAGAAAAAAGATTTAAAAATAGGACCAGAACCCCAGTGATGTGTAATACAAATCAAGTTGCTTAACGTATGGGTGACTGTAGTCCCAAAAGTCGAGAAGAGTGGGGTAGTAAACAAACACTCAAAGAAAGGCTGGCTGAAATTTTTTCAGTTTCAGTTAAAACACCCCTGCCCCTAGCAACCCAGGAACCACAGCCAGCCCTGAGCAGGATAAATACAGAGAAAAGTACTTCTAGTTCTACTGTAGTAAAACTGCTGGGTTCTGAAGACAAAGAAAAGAGGAGCAAAGATTGGAAGGTCTCCTGACTTACCGTCAAAAGCCACGTAGCCCACCAGACAGTGCGATGAGGTCTTCAAAACGCTGAGAGCAAAGGCTGTCAACCTGGAGGTCTGTACACAGTGAAAATGTTCTTCCGTCATCGACAAGTAAAGGCACTTTCACATAGAAGCTCAGAGAAGGTGCTGTCATCAGACATGCATTGTAATAAATATCAGTGGAAGATCTTGATATTGAAGAGAAATAATATCAGATAGAAGTTTGAATCCCCAGAAGAAACAAAGAGCACAGGGAATGTTAAATATGTGGGTAAATGTAAAACACTATTTTAATTTTTAGTCTTAAGTTTTGTAAAAGTCAGTTGTCTATAGCAATACTAAGATTTTGTTGGATTTATAACACATACATACACATGTATGTGGTGAACATTAGAACATAGGACAAAGATCAGAAGGGGTATAAGTGAAATTATTGTTGCTTCTTACTGAAATGCATTAATATATACAATATGGCATATGTAATATGCATCATATTAAGATTCTTAATATGTAAAGTGCTATAATATTCATTTAGAGTAGAATCTGATAAATTGAGGATACATATGAGATCTGTCTGCAAAAGCCCAACTGTTATTAATATAATGAGAACGGTTTGCACAACATCAATGTAACCTGGCAGCCAAGGAGAGGGGACTGGAATGTGCATGCGTGAACAATGACAGCTTCACTGTACTGGTCAGTGGGGGTGGTAGATACTGTTGAGTGAGCATGTGTACTGTGTGGCCATGGCATTCAAAGTGCCTGAGCAAGTAGAGCAACAAATCTGCATCAGATTTTGAGTTAAGCCTGAACATTCCTCCACGGAAACTGTTGGGATGATACAGAAGGCCACAGCTATGGGCAACTGGTGATTGGCAGCTTTGTCACGACAACGCGCCTGCTCATGCAGCACATTTTGTGCAGTTTTTTGGCAAAACATCAAATCACCCAGGTGACTCAGTGTCCCTACAGCTCAGAAGTTGCCCTGCGACTTCTGGCTTTTCCCAAAACTAAAATCACTTTTGAAAGGGGAGAGATTTCAGACCATCCATGAAATTCAGGAAAATATGACGGGGCAGCTGATGGTGACTGGGAGAACTGTGTGAGGTCCCAAGGTGCCTGCTTTGAAGGGGACTGAGGTGTCATTGTCCTGTGTACAGTGTTTCTTGTGTATCTTCTTCAATAAATGTCTCAATTTTCCATATTACATAGCTGGATACTTTCTGGACAGACCTCGTATTATAATCTCAAGAGGAACCAGTTTTTAAAAACTACAAGGAAGTATATCTAAATGTCTAGTGGAGGAGACAATGAACTACCAGACATTCCTTATTGTTCTTACTTGTGCAGTCTCTGTTGTTATGCAAGATAAGCTTTCAGAACTTTTGAGAAAATAATTGGGATCTTTATTGGAGTTGTGTCAGACCTTTTAATTTGAAAAGTCTTTTCCTTTTATTTCATTACCCTTTTGTTCCTTTTCTGTAAGGTTTTCTTTATATAGCTCTAACATACTTTAAGATTATTCATACTAATTTTGTTTATTTTTTAATTTTTTTCAGTTACAGTTCAGTATCATCCTGTACTAGTTTCAGATGCACAGCATAGCGGTTAGACAACCATGTACTGTACAGAGTGGTCCCCCGGCTGTTTCGAGTCCCCACCTGCCCCATGCACAGTTACTGTGATATTATTGACTCTATTCCCTGTGCTGTACTTTGCATTCCCTTGACTATTTTGTAACTACCAATCTGTACTTTTTAGTCCCTTGTCAATCCTTTTATACCCAGCCCTCCCAACCCCCTCCTGTCTGACAACTGTCAGTCTGCTCTCTCTATCTATGAGTCTGCTTCTGGTTTGTTTATTTTGTGTTCTTTAGATTCCATATATAAGCAAAATCATACAGTATTGTCTTTCTCTGTGTGAATCAGACACAGTAATTTTATATTGTTGTGGCTACTATGAAAGGAATTTCTCTCCATTTTATTTTTTAATTGCTTATTGCTAGTGCATAAGTGCTACTGAATTCTAAAATATATACATGTGTAATATATCTAGCCACCTCATTAAACTTTCTTACAATTATATTGATTTTTCTAAATATATAATTATATTGTTTACAGTCAATTATTTTGTGACCTTTCCAACTCTTAGACATTTTAATTTTATTTCCTGCTTTATTGCTTGGGATGGAACTTCAAAAATCATGTTAAACATCTAAACATTCAGTGAATGTCCACTATAAGTTGGTCAGTGTTTTAAGCTTTGGGGACACAGCAGTGAATAAGGCAAACAGTATCGTTCAATGATAGCAGATTTGTAACATTAGAAAGCTCACAAAAGTATCAGTGTTGGGACAGCCAGGGCAGTATTGTATAGCTAGTAATCTCGAGTAGCAGGAACATGCCCCCAGCCGGGTGAGCAGAGGAAGCTGTGGTGCTGGGGGAGGTGACCCGCGCAAATGACTCTGAGTCGGACTGGGAGAAACCCTCGGTGGCAGGTGGCGTGTCAGGGGCTGAGGGACAGACTAGTTTGCCTTAGTGCAGGGTGAATGCATGGGAGCAGTTTGTACAATTATATCAGGGCTCCTTGGAGGTTCCACAGCGATGTTGCAGGGGCAAAGAGGGGACAAGCAGGTGGGACTCTGGGTTTTTCCGTGCTCCAGCTGACTCCCAAAACCTGGGCAACACTACTTGTATGTTTTGCGTGTTGGGTTTCCATTTCTTTTTTCTGCACAGCTTTGTTGAACACCTACTGGGTATCAGCAGAAACCAAGCAGTGTTCTAGGTACTGTGAATATAGCAGCCCCACATCCCTGCCTTCATAGAGCTCACGTTCTAATGGTGAGAGGCCGGGAGGCTGCAGGACAGGGCACTAAATGCAAGCATGCTGTAAGCAGAATACGAGCAGTGAAGAGTTCTTGGAAGGTTGTAATTTTAATAGAATGGTCTAGAAAGACCATTGTCACCCCACTAACTGACATTTAAGCAAAAACTTGAAAATGAGTAAGCAAGCCATGCAGGTTTCTGGGGAGGAAGAGTTCTAGGAAAAGGGAACCAGCCGTGCCCAAGCCTGAAGAGGGGGCCTGTCTGGCAAATTCTAGGAACAGAAAGGAGGCCAGTGAGTAGGCGGGTGGACTGCAGAGACACCAGTGGAGTTTTCAGGCCGAAGGAAAGCCATCCTGCGTGAATACACAGAAATGCAGGAGGGAATGAAGAGCCCAGGAAAGGGCAAGTAGCAGGGACTACTAGCTGTATATGATGATGCAGTACCCCCTCGTTGTGGGGTTAAAAATTTGCGACAGTAACACGAAGATGGAAGGATGGAGTGAAAGTGTTCTAAGTGCTAGAATTGCAGGTAAAGTGGTAAAATTTCTTAGTTGTCTAAAACTGGAACGGCAAGAATGGATCGTGACTAGGATATTGGTTCTCAGACATTTTAGTCTCAGGACTTCCCTCTCAGAAATTGAAGATCCCCCTCTAGGCAAACACCACAGGATCGCTGGGGACAGGATCCTTCGGTGGGCGCTGAAATGAGACGTGGCGTTTCAAGAGAAACAGCCAAGCGCCCCTCCCAGCCCTTTCCCAGCTGCAGAAGGAAAGTTGGTGACTTTACAGTGGAGAAGTCCGTCAGAAACCACCCTGACTGCAAGCTGACAGAGGGACACCCTGAGTGAAAAAAGTCTGCAGGAAGAGTCGATTAAAGAGATCAAAAGGAAAACATTGTAAGATGACAGCTATTAAGCCCAAAATTTCAGTATTTACAGTAAATGTAAATAGACAACAGCATCAAAAGCAAAGTTTGTTAAGATTAAATAAAAAACAAAAACAAAAAACTAAACCCAGTTCACTACTGCTTACACCAAGCACACCTTTAATGAAAAGACAGGATTAAAAGTAAAGTGATGGAAAAGGAACCTGCCGTGCAAACATTAACCGGAAGAAACCTGGTTCCAGCGCCAGGCAAGGCAGACTCAGAAGCGGAGTGGAAATAAATCTCGGGTGGTCAGTCACGGGGAAGGTTTGACATTTCTAAGTAAGCACAGACCTTCCATATACACACAGCAAAACTGAACAGAACTGAAAGGAGAACTGGACGAATCTATCATAATGGAAAGTTTTAAAATACCTTTCTTGATAATTGGTGGTACAGATAACATTCTAACAGCATAGTTAACAAACTTAACCTATTTTTAGATGGACATAAATATCATGTAGGGTGATCATGAAGTGGCCACTGTGCTGCACACCCCAAACTAGTATAAAACTGTATGTCAACTGTAATTGAAAAATTGTTTCAAATCTTAAAAGTGAGTATACTGTATATACACGTACATAGATATGAGAGTGTACCCAGTAGAGATGGCAGATGTACAAAAGGGACATTCAGCCTCATCAGTCATCAGAGAAATGCCCATTCACATCAGCAGGAGCGACCACTCCATGCCGTCAGAATGGCTAAAACTGAAAAGCGGGGCTTTCGCGTCGGAGGGGGAGCAGCTGGAGCGCTCGCTCTGGCTGGTGTGAGCGTAAGCTGGTGTTAACACTGTGGAAGCTGTTGACAGTGTCTGCTGAAGCTGAGAAAACACACACTCCAGATGATCCCGCGGCGCCCCTCCCGCCAGATCTCTGAGAATGTCGATAGCAGCGGCGCTGTTCGTAGCGTGTCCCACACTGGAAGCAGATCAGCTGCGGCCCAGTCTCGTCGTCTGTCAGAGTGTCGTGCGGCAGTGAGAGTGCGTGAGCCGTGGCCACAGCACACTCCCGAGCCACGGAAGCCTTTAGAAAAGCTTTCGGTGTTACTCCATTTACATAAAGACGGAAACTAAGCGAAAGTCTCGTGGTGCTGGAAGTTAAGTGGTGACTGGGAGAGACACAGGCGATGCTCCCGGAGGCTGTCAGTCCATTGTTTATTGGTGGTAGTTACATGGATGTTTCCACTGTGTGAAAACTCAGTAAGCCATACACGTAAGATGTGTGTGCTTCTCGGTATATTGAGCACCAACACAAGTTTACTTAAAACTGCGTGACACTTTCTCCTTACCTTTCAGAACAACAGATGCACAAAGCTTGATAGCATCACAGCGTTGGGTAGTCACGGTTGTGGGGAAGAGGCACACACACTGGTGGGAACGGGGGCGGAAACAGCCTCCCGAAGAGGGCAGTTTGTCAGTCAGTACTCACGGAAACAAGAACCGCCTCTCTGACCCGCGTGCAGGGACGTGCTGGTGCGCGTGCAGACGGCGCAGACGAGGACTGGTAGTTTAAGGGTTGTCTGCAGCAGTAAATGCTCAGTAGCGGGTGAGTTGAGTAAATTATGGTACGTCCATTTAAATGGCATGCCCCATGGCCATTACAGAGGACCTCTATAGACACTAATATGGAATGCCAAGGCATGTTAATTAGAAATAGCAAGGTGTAGAGCAGTGTTCACACTGTGCTATTACTCGTATAAATGCACATACACATACCACGTATATAATACATGGACACATATTATATGGGCATGTGAGAGCACTTTCACGTTTCATAGTCTGTCTCTAGAAGGTGTATGAGAAACCAGTAGCCTTGGGTGCCTCTGGAAGATACAGCTGGTGGCCAGGTGGCAAGAGTGGGAAGGAGCTTAATGTTTCACTCTATGCCCTATTGTATCTTTACAGTACAGCATGTAATATGGGTCTGTATCTGTTAAATACTGATTTTTGAAATAATCGCTAAAAATCCCTTAGAAAGGTGTTATGCAGGAGACTGGTGTTTTGCCCTGCAATAAGTCCAGTACGGCCACATTTCCTTCGCACAAAAACAGATCTTTGCTTTAAATACTTTATTTATTTATTTTTATAGAGAGGGGAGGGAGGGGGGAAGGGAGGGAGAAAGAGAGTGAGAGAAACATCAATGTGCAAGAGAAAGATCGGTTTCCTCTTTCACACCCCCAACTGGGGGCCTGGCCCGCAACGCAGGAGGTGCCCCAACCAAGAATCAAACCAGCGACCTTTCAGTCTGCAGGCCGGCGCTCGGTCCACTGAGTCACACCAGCCAGGGCCAGACCTTTGGTTTCACGTGAGATGGTGCGGTCGGCTGTACGTATGGGTGCCAAGACGTGCGGGGGAAGACGCCCTGTGACGGGCGCTCAGACTGCGAGGGTGCGTGGGAACGAATGCGCTGACGAGCAGGCGGCGAATGCGGCCTGCCTCCTGGGGCCCCCTCGAAGACGCCGCGCTCCTTGAATGAGGTGGCGGGCCCTCCCCGCTGCTCCCTTCTCTTGCCTTCTGAGTGTTTTAAGTGGAATCCAGATTAAGTTAAAAGTGATGCAACCCTACTGCCTCCTTTTGTTCTTTTTAAAAATGTAATTGAGATCATGCTATGAATATAACATCTGCTTTTTATGTCTTAATATATCAAAAGCATTTCCCATGTCATCAGAAATTGTTCATTATGAATGTGAATGTTGGAGTGTTATTACATTATTGAAATATGTCATAACTTGCCTAATCGTACCTCTTTGGACATTTATGTTATTTAAATTTTTGCTATTGTTAAAAATATAGAGATGAACCATCTCTGTACGTTATAGTACATTATTTTATTATTTCTTCGAAGTAAAATTGTTGAGTCAAAGGGTGTGGACATTTTCAAATACTCTGAGGTAGAGTGGTGCATTGTCTTCCAGAAGTTTCTCCGATTGCACTCCCTCAGCCCCTTTGCGGCTGTCGTTTTAATTTGAAGGCGTTCAGTCTCAATGACTTCGCCAGCGGGACCGAATGCTGTGCTGGAAGTCCCTGTCCAGTGGAGCGGGGTCTGGACTGCTTCCTCTCGTGTCGTGGGGCATCGCGGGGAAGGGCCTGGGCTCCGAAGCCCACCTGGCTGGATTCATGCTCCTCTCCGTGCCCCCCATCCCACCCCATCCCACAGGCACTGGGGACTTAGGGAGGCTGCTGCTTCCTCACCTTCAGACTGGGAGGCACAAAATACTGCTGCCCCGCCCCGCTGCCAGCTCCAGCCACGCGGGTCAGGCACTGCACAGCCCCACAGGGCACCGCCGGAGCAGCGCCTGGGGCCCGGGGCCCAGCACCTCACGGGCTGCGCGGGGCGCGTGTTGGGACCCAGAGAATCAGACGTGGGAAGAGCTCCCAACACCTTCCGAGACACTGGGTTTCCGCAATTTGGCTGCTGTTTCCAGGTGGAGAGTGGAAATAGGAAATTTTTATTTCCTCTGTGCTTTTCTTTACATTCCATGTTCTTTGCTGTTGTGCTGTTTTTCTTATCAGTAATGTCATCTCATATTACAGATGATATATCTGTATATTATATGAGATTATACGCGCTGTAATAGAAAATAGACAAAATACTCAACTAGCGTCAGAGATTGGGGGGAGAGGTCTTAGGAAAGCTGCCATTTAACAGGTAGGGAAGCCAAGGCCTTAGCTCCTTCACGTTGCCCGGCAAAGGAAGCACTCAGATATTTCTGCGTTTGGTTGAATACTAAATGTGCATCTCTCCGTGCACAGGGTTGACAGTAGCAACCAATACCAGATTCCCTGAGCTTCACAAACAGGTGACAAAGCAATGTATGCATTGACCCACTAGAACATAGCACATTTTAATGAGTTAGTATCAGATTAATATGAGGACTTAGAACATGGTACTTGAAACCTTTAGGAAGGAAGTGGAACACCAAATAGTAAACCTTCTGACAACATATTTAAAATTCAAGATGTAAAAGAAAACCCAAGACGAACCTCAAACATTCACAGCATTTGGCAAAGTGACCAAAGTGTGCCTTGGTGCACTGCACGCTGGTGACAGGGTTTTCTTTCTTTCTTTTTTTAAAAAAAATATTTTTATTTTTAGAGAGGGGGAAGGCAGAGAGGAAGAGAGAGAGGCATTGATCGGCTGCCTCTCGAAGGCCCCCGCCTGGGGAACTGGCCCTCAGCCCAGGCACGTGCCCCAACCAGGAATTGAACGGCAACCTCTCGCTTTGTGGGAGGATGCTCAACCCGCTGAGCCACGCCGGTCAGGGCCTGGTGACAGGGTTTTCTTTAAGGAGCAAAATCCCCACCTTGATTTGTGCCTGAGAGTCGTCGTTTCCGAAATCTGGCTGTTTCGAGTGACACGTGAGCCAGCGTGCGGCTGTCCCCGCCGTCTACAAAGCAAGTGTCTGCTCTGTTGCAGCGATGGAAACATTTCCACTGGTGAAGCAAATATTTAGAGCTGGAGGAAACATTTGGGCAGCCAGGACGTGTCAAAATAGAGCAGATGCCTGCCTTTTAAATCACATTTTAAAAAAACTACCCCGCCCTTGGCTGCTGTGGTTTCAGCCACAGTGGGTTAAGTGAGAAATTAGAAATTGTGTGTGCATTCTGATCCCAGCTCCCGGGCATGTCCCCACACCATTTTCCTGCCTCAGTTTTTCTCTTCCAGAAAATGGGGAGAACCATGCTAAGTGATTTTGTGTAGGATTGAGGATTCTTTTCCCTCCAAATATTGTTTTTGTTCTTAAAAATGTTTCATTTATCCTTTTGCATTAGAAATATATTTCCATGGAACACAGTTTATCAGAATATACACTGAAAATCTGCCTTCATTCTCTGTCCCTGGCCACCAGTCCCCTCTTTATCCATTACCAGTTCATCCTTTTCTTACCTACATTTTATGATGCACACACATCTAAATAGATGTGATTCTGTGTGTGTATACATATACTTTTTCTTATCATAAAGGTCCCATGTACCCTTCACCTGGTTTCCCCCATGTTCCATATATTCTTTTTTTTTTTCTTTATCCTCACCCAAGGACATGGTCGTTAATTTTAGAGAGAGGGAGAGAAACGTCAATTGGTTGCTTCTTGCACATGCCCCGGCGGGGACGGAACCGCATCCCAGGCATGTGCCCGACCGGTAATCAAACCAGCAACCCTATGGTTTACAGGACAGTGCTCCAGCCAACTGAGCCACACCAGCCAGGGCTGTGTTTTTGTTTGTCTGTTTGTGTTTGAAGTGATTGATTCTAAGACTTTGCTTATTTAACATGTGTTGCCTGTCAGAGAGCAGAGGGGAGCTGGCATAGCAGGCTGCTTATGTTTAACCCCCATCCCCCCAAACATACACACATAGGCCAAAGAGCACTGTGTTGGGATTCGATTCTGCCTCTGGGTCACCGGGGGCTCTGATCTGTAAAACAGAAGGAAAAGAGAAGGAGAAGAACAACAGGAGAGAGACCAGACGAGCTCCAGCTTTCCCTCCAGATCTGCATTTCTTTGTTTGGTTGTCAGAGGTGATTTTTTTTTTTAAACAAACTTCACTGCCTCTTCTGAAGCAGGAGGAAGATTCAGGTGCAGTTGGAAGCGTTCATTGATTTGGCTGTCTGCTATGCACAGCATACCCCGGGCTTTCTTGGCCTTTGGCCTCCGGGTAGCGGTGACCCCTGGTTATCCTTCCCCTTGGTCTTTAAAGACGGCCCCTGCCCCGAGACTCAGCGCAGTGTGGGCAGGACCAGCTTCCCAGCCGTGCCGAGGACCTGCAGCTTCCCCGCTGCCGTCCGTGACCGCGGCACCGGTGTTTGCCCTGCTGTTCATCCTTCGGAATTGATGATCAGATATCAAAGTCACTCCCCTTTATTTTTGTTTTTAATTTAGCAGAGAGGGATTAAAAGAAAAAACCTCTTTAGACTGTAGATCTAAAAATAGACGTCGTGGTGCCGGTTGGAAACCCTCCCAGCCTTTCACACGAGAGGTCTCAGTTTGCGCCGCACAGAGGGGCAGCGAACCTCTGTCTCGTCCGCCGGTTATACTGCTCCCCAGAGGAGCTCAATGAATTTGATGGGGAAATTTCCTCCTTGTGCGGAAGGCGCGCGGCTCAGCGACTGGTGTGGCTAAAAATAACTCAGGGCTCCAGGGGGGCACGTCTGTCTCCTGGAATAATGTATCAGAAGGAAACGTCCACCAAGTTTCGGTCTTGGCCGAGCTGGGCACTGGGCACGTCATCGATGCCACCGGGCCCTGGATCCTCGGACCCCCGCCTGTCTGATTTGGAACTGAACTGCTCCCCAAAACGTGCGTTTAGTTTCCTGCACAAATGGTCCTTCTGCACGCTTCCCTGGCAGTGGCCGCAGAGCCCGCCTGTGAACCCTCCGCGCTGGGACGTGGCCGCCTGTGTGCCTCTCCCTGCCTCCGAGAGTCAGAGGGGTCACCTCCCGCTGGCTCCCGTGGAGTCTGCAGGGGCACGCGAGCCCGCCCGGCTCCCTGTCTTCCTGCGAGCGGTGCCGCGAGTTCTGCGCCGGCTTTTTACTCAGTGATTTATACCAGGAGACGTGGCTGGGTGATATCCAGTGTCCTTTTGTCTTTGTGTTTATTTTTCCCGCACGTTTAATGTATTTAAAGGATATATTGTCTTTATGGTTCACTGGGATGAGGGGATTGGTGCCAGTTGTCAGGAGAGGCCCCGGCTCCCGTGATGAGATGAGAGTTATATTCTTGGTCAGGTATTTTTCTTTCTTTCCTTAGATGGCAGGAGGCAGTGTTTTGCTTCTTTTTGAAACGGCCTTTTTACCTAACGATTTTTGGAAGGGTACTGAGAGGACATTCACTTTCAGGGTGTCATCAGCAACTTTTTCTCCTGTTTGTTTGCGCTTCCCTCATTGAGGAGAGGGGACGGTCTCACCTCTTGTTCTTGAATTTCCACGTTGATACCGGGGTGGTGGGAGCCAGCCTGGTCCTCAGATCAATTTTTATAAAAACGCTTTCATTCAGGCTGATGATATTTGGGACTAGCTTTCTCAAAACCTGTTTTTGCTGCTTGGGAAGTTAATCCGCAGAAAAGAAAGCATTTGGCTTATTTGCTTAATATTTTAACCAAGTGAATTAGACGGGTTGGGGGGCTGGGGGGAGGGGGTTAGAAAGTGGGTGGGGGAGGCCCCATAAACAAGGTGATATATAATATTTTTTTTGTTCTCCTTTTAAATAAATACCGATCAGCTTTATGTTCAGAGACAATAGGAGCCGTTGGCTTAAATTTGCAGTTTACTGTATTTATGGCTGTAATATCAAGGTGCTGCCGTCGTAATTTCATGCCCCAATGAGAAGAGCAAGGTCGAAGCAAATGCTTCCATCGGCATCTGCTAACACACTGACTCATAAACAAGGCCCGGCTGGATCAGGTGGCACGGAATAATACAGGCTAATGAAATACAGCATAGCTTTCCATTACTGTTAGTTTTTACAGTGTCGTCATTACGTGTAATTTATGTTTAAAAAATTCAATTTTATACAAGGCACTGGGAAATAGGGGTCTACAGGTCATCCAACGACTTTTAGAGGCTCTGAGAGTCCTCATTGTACTCCACTGTTCCAACAAAATGTTAATAAAATAAAATAAAAATACTTTTTCCCTTTCCCCTCCCCTAACCTTTTCCGGGAGAGTTGATTTTTCTTTTAATTTGGGGAATCTTTTTAGCCAGCTGTCCTCTCTGCCTCATCTCCTTGCACGTGTGCATGGGGAGATAACTAGTTGTTCCCGGAGAGGTGACCCCGCTCGGTCTCTGTGGTCCTGGATGAATCGCCCGAGTCCTGTGAGCAGAGGGACTGTGATGGGGAGGAAGGGGGCCCGCGTGGCCCGCCCGGAGCTGCCGCCCTTTGCCGCTGGCCCTCTGGCCCTGTTCTCTGATACACCTCAGGCTGGACCGGGGGTTCATTGCCCTGCTTATTTCCCGACCGTTTCTGACCCTGCTGTCCTGGTTGTTGTGTGACCTGAAAGATGCGCAGAACATTGCTTTCCGCTGTCATCTGCCTTTCTGCTTCACCTGCGTGGGGCCAGGCCCGTGGCAGTGCCGTGTGGTCACTGGGGACAGTGTTGGGGTTGCTTATTCTGAGAAGCCCTCGCACGGCCAGTCCCACAGAAGAGAGCCGGCCCCCCCAGTGCCTCATTTGGTCGGAGTCCTGGGAAAGGACCCTGCAGTGCTGCAGCTCACCAAGTCACCGGTTTGGGTTTGTTTGCGTTTCAACAAAACCTTTAGAAGAAGAAGGCAAATTTATTTGTCTCCTAAGCGATAAAAATAAGCAAGTGTGGCCGCCTTGAGGCTGTTCACTTCAGTGGTCAGTGTAAGTAGCTCACTTGTCTGCGCTTTTGAAAGGACCTCACCCTGGAGAAAGTGTAGGAAAGGAAGTCTGTTGGCGTGTGCACAGGGGCAGCGGAAGGCTCCCGGTGCAGGGAGCTGGCTTTGGAATCCCGGAGAATGGAGGGGTCAGAGGTCCGCGCCGCTCGGGGCTGGGACTTCATTTGCAGCGGGGTCTGAATTGAGAGCTCTCAGCTTTGCAGATCAGGCAGCTGTGGCCTTAGACACAAAACGACTGCCTCTCAGAGAGTGGATGGAGTAGCTGGGCAGGACCTCCTTAGCTGTGTTCCGTCTCAGTCACATATTTGAGTTGTCAGTGTCACTGATGGGGGACGGTGGCTGTTGGAATTGTCAAGCAGCAGAGGGGAGGTTACTGAACAAGCCCCTGGATGCCCAGTGCTAGTGACACCAGATAACGCAGTGGCACCCCGACTGAAAAATTTTTAGGTTTTATTAAAATTGGCTAATTCTCGCAAAGGCAGCAGCCGAAGGAAGACTTGAGGCCGGTGGGGGGAGGAGGTCTGTCTGCCAGGCACCCTCTGCTCCTGTCTCCGCTCGCCTCAGCCCTTGCTCAGTCCCTGGGCGGTTAGATTATTCCTTGCAGATAGCAATCAACTGGAAGGAAGTGTGTGTGTCTAATTTGCATGAGATTATTTAAAACAAAAAAAAAGGTCTGCATTAGTCAGGGTGATGGTAGACAACGCGCAGAGATGCCTTTTGTAATATGGCCTGTGCCTCAGCTTTCAGAGCCAAATAGAATTCACTCCCAATTGGCAGTTGCCTGTATTATTCCTTTTAACCTTTTGGGTTCTGCAAGGTCTCGGTCTGAGCTCTCCGGGGTTTCTCTCAGCCAGGTGGGGTGGGACCTGGACGTGCCATGTATGGTTCTGTGGCAGGACCTCATCCCCCAAGGCCAGGACATTTCGGCACCAGGAGCCCAGGACTGCGTAGGTGACGGTTTTGTTCTGAGAGACAGGACCCCCCTCTCCCCTCGGTCTCCCAAAGTCCCGGCGGGATCACCTGAGAGACTCAGCTGTGGAGTCCTGAGCCCAGCCAGCCTTCCCCAAGCGGGGGGCAGGCCAGAGTGAAGCCCCGTGGGCACAGTCTGCGAGAGGCCTTTGGATGGGGTGTGGGTGGAATCTTAGCGTGAGATCTGGTCACTCTACCCTGGTCACTTCGGTGGTGGTCAAAAAGTTGTCCAGGTGTCATTTGCAGGCGGGAGCCGGGTGTCAGGCTCCTGTGCTGTATTGATACAGCCCTGAAACAGCATCCACGGGCTCTTGCCTGTGGTTGGGGTGCCCTTGTGGGGACGGGGGAAAGCCGTTTAGTCCTTTTCCAAGCCTCCGTTATAAGACTGAAGACTGAAGGCTTGGTGTTGCGACCTGCCCTTTGGCGTTTTGTGACTGTGCAGCGGAGGGAGGTCAGCAGGCTGGGGGCGGAAAGCCGGGTCGTCTTCGGCAGTGCCGTGCCCGTAACCGGCATGCTCTGGAGGGCATTTTTCACCCTCCTTGGGCCTCAGTTTTTTTAATCTGTTAAATGAAGGCAATGACTGGGATAATGGTCCAGCTCTGAAATTATATTATTCAGTGAGATCATTAAAGGGTTTATTTTTTTAAAAGAAGAAAAATGATTCGCTTTATGTAACTAAATCAAAATCCGGAGTCTCCGGAGGACCAGGGATATCAGAATTCCAGCCAGTGTGAATTTAGAGCATCAAGTGATAAGGTCTCTGAAAAACGCGAGCCTGGAAGGATGTGCCGATGCCCTTTACACCGCAGACGTGCTCCTGGGCTCGGCTGCAATAACGCAAGGAACATGTTTTATTGGGAAAATAGGCTTTGTTGAAGCTCGGGGCCAGAGGGCAGAACAGCGGGCAGGGAGTCCTGTCCCTTTAACCAGCTCCCGCTCTCAGGGCCGCAGCCCAGCCTGTAACTTACTGCATATTTCCCCAGCGTTAAACATTATCGTACTTGTTTATATTTGAAAGAGCCAAAAGGGAAAATGAGAATGCAACTGAATGCTCCTTTTGGGAAAATTATCCTCATTTGCAGCCAGCGGCTGACAAGGCACACGAACCACCGGGTTTATAAAATTCCGCGCTGTACTAGTGACCATCCGTTGTGCTGACGTCGCACGTGCACTTTCTTCTCTGATGGCCGGCGGAGGCCTGGGAGAGCAGTGTTTTCTGCTGGACCCCCAGAAGGGGTTCCCCTTCCTGTTTAGGAGGAGGCCTGTTTTCTGCCTTGCCGTGGCTCCCCTGGCTGTCGTGCCCCTGTTCTTGGGAGGCGAGGTGACAAAGCAGCCCTCTCTGCAGCGAACTGGGAGATTTCGGAGCAGGGATGTTCCCCATCTCGTCCCATCTACTCACATCTAGCCTTTGTACTTTGAAGGGGCTAAGTGCCAGTACACGACCCTCTTTGCGCCCTGGCAGCCTTTCCACCTGCCCATCAGTCTGCGGAAGGACCGGTGCGCCCAGGGCCGACCCTGCGGCACTCAGACCTCACAGAGGTGTGGCCTGGCCTGCCACCGGCCAGCTCTTCTGTGTGCGGAGCCAGATCTCAGCTGCCCAGCGCAGAGAGGAGAAGGGGTTCAGGACACTTTTGTTTGTTTGTTTAAATTGATTTGAGAGAGAGGGGGGAAATGAGAGAGAGAGAGAGAGAGACATCGATTTGTTGTTCCACTCATTCATGCGTTCATGGGCTGATTCCTGTATGTGCCCTGACTGGGGATTGAACCCACAACCCTGGTACATCAGGACAACGCTCTAGCCAACGGAGCTATCTGGCCAGGGCCCAGGGCCATCTAGAACGCCAGTGCAGGCGTGTCCCAGAAAAGTTTGCAGGACAGCCGCAGCCTGCTCACGCTGGCGCGACGCAGGGGCCGGCTGTGCTTCACCGTAGCAACGCGCTCCATCCAGTAGCCCCTCGGCACAGAGCATGCGGCAGCAGGCTTGGGAAGATGCTGATCCTCAGAACCTCCTGTATTACTTCATCTGCCCCCAGGGGCAGATAGACCATGCTGTGGGCCTCTAATGGAGAGCCGCCGACCAGATGTGGAGAAGCTCCTGGCTCTGGTTTAAAAGCTCTGTGTTGCGGCTGGACTGGATATTGGGATTCCCGGAAGAGCCCGGGCCGGCCAGAGTGGTCTCGCGCGGACCAGCAGCGACCTCCCCCCTGCCCTTCCCCCTCTCGGAGGCGAGAGCACGCTTACGTGCTCACCGTTCCTTCTGAGTGGGCCCCGTGGGAGAGTTTTCCTGGCACCTGTGCCGCACCGTTGGCGCCCTGGCCTCTTCCCACAGAGCCAGCGGCCCCGGGCCGCCTCAGAAGGCCTTCCAGCTGGGTGCCCACCGGACATGGGGTCTTCACGGGTCTTTCCCGTGCCTTGTGTTCCTCCGTGGGCAAATCCTCTCCACGTGTCGTAGCCACTGCAGATGGCGCCCTGCTGTTTCAGGATGTGCCGTGTGCAGTGTGGTTGAGAGCGTCAGGAAGATTAAAAAAGAGAGAGAGAGAAGAAGAAAAACTAGCCACGGGCGATTTAGGCAGCCTGTGATAGGCTAGAGTAATAATCATCTGAAAGTTTGGGCCTGGCCTTGTTTTGATCTGTTTTCTTGTTTTATTTTCTTCTTTACATTCCATATCCCATTCATACTAATCACAGTCAGTCCTGATTTTTCTTTTTATTTCTGCATTTGTCATAAAATAAAGCAAATTATTCCCGTCTTTGGAAACGATCTAGACTAATTAGTCGTCTCACCCAATAATTAGTTTTTTGTTTCCCTGTCTGTTTTCATGCATTATTGTTAGTTTTTTCCCCTCTTTTTTTAACACCATTACAGATTAAAATGAGCCACATTTGCAGTTGATGGTATCTGTTTTCTGGGGAAGAATGGGGAATTGCAGTACGGAGCGACTTCGAAAGCAGCAATAAACTCAAGGATAAATTAAGGAAATTGAATGAGCCACATTTGGAAGCAGTGTGGAGGCTAATATTCTGTCGCTTAAGGTTAAATTGCAGCTGAGAGAGGTTCCGGAGAATCCGAAATCGGGAGGCAGCTTCCCAGGGTGCTAGGCCCTCTGTGGCTCTATGGGCTTTGCTCAGCGAAGCTTCTGTAGCAGCGGCGGGCAGTGGCGATGGCGCTCACCTGTGCCCGTGTGCTCTTCTCCCCCAGGGCTGACAGACGACGAGATTGACGTGGCGTTCCAGCAGTCGGGCACGGCCGCCGAGGAGCCTCCGTCCTCGGGCCCGGCCTCGCAGGTGGTTCCTGTCCAGCCCCCTCGCCTCATTTCTCAGCCATACGGTAAGTCGCCCGCTCCACCTCCGGCTTTCACCCTGATTGGGACTCAGGCCAGTGGCCAAGAGCAGCCCTCCCCGTCTCCCAGACTCAGCCAGCAGGGAGGCACCGGGAGGAGTAGCTCTGGGTGTTTTCCAGAAAAACTCGACACACCCAAATCCTCTTCTAGACAGACTTTGAAGTGTGTGACAGAGGTTTAAGAAGAGTCGAGGCACCAGAATACCTGAGTTTATTAGTGTGTTGTGTCAAGCACTGTAGTTACAAGCGAGAATCTGTGAAAGGGCCGGTTTCCCATTCTCGCAGTGGTGCTTTTGCGAGTCACTGCGGCTTCACCGAGAGGAACCACCTGAACTTGGGATTCACAAGGGCACTCTGATTTGCTTGCTAAAATAGCTCGCCTCCTAGTTTTATTTTTTAAGTTAATGTTCGGAGAGTTAGACTGCCCGCGCCTCCCTCCCTGCCCTGGCCGTACCGTGTGCTGTAAGGAGGGTGGTCTGGGGGGCCTCCGAGTGCAGCGCGTGCTTGTGACGCGAGACCTCAGGACCAGGAGGTGCTGCTGTTTTTAAACAGCAGCTGTTTTAGGCCTCAGGGTTCTTCACGCTAGTGATGAATGCGTACCTCCCAAATACAGCCACGCCCCTTCCTTCAATCACGTGTACAGAATCTAAAAAGGGTACAGTGGGCTCCAAAGCAGTGGAAAATGGCCCCGTTTTGTGTCTGCGAAGTAGCTCAACCTTGGATCTGTTGTCTTTCAAAATGCCGTTTCTTTAATCGTCTGTCTCAGTTTGATTTTTTCAAAGCATGATTTAAAACCATGTTAGATACCGGATTTTAAAGGGGGCAGTTTGAAACGCCGCACTAGTTTTCACCCTACCACGAGGGCCGGAGCTCCTTCCAGCTGCCTGTGCCGTCCTCCTCCCTGGCCCAACCACAGTGGGGAGGCGAGGTCGCTGTGCCGCTGGCAGGTGCCGGCCGGGGCTCAGGCCCGCACTGTGCGCCCGGGTCTCATTCAGATTCGGCCTGCTTTCCTGTGCTGTCTGGGCAAGGCCGGATGCGTGAGGCCCCTCTGCACACCTGTTGCTCTCCTCCACGGTCACCTTGTCTAACAAACCACTGGCGAGGCGTGACCCGTGAGACCAGAGGAACAGGGCTTCGCGGTGCCCCCCGGGGGGAGGCTACTGAGTCAGCCGCAGCTACCTGTCAGCCCGGAACTCTTTCCTCCCGGCCGGCGGGCGTTCACCCCCTCCATTGTGCTTGCTTTGGGTCACTAACCATACTGTGTGTGTTTCCTTTTAACCAAAGGCCAGGTCTCCACACTTTTTCTTCAGTTGTGTCCCTGGCCCAGTCGTTGCCTGGGATTTGTTGAGGACGGGCAGTGGCAGCTGGGGTGCAGAAGTTTCTAAGATGCACATCTGTTCTGTTCCAGCTGTTTCCTCTGTGGCTTAATACCAAACAGGTCCCTCGGTGACTCGAAAACTTCATGCTCAGAACAGAGTGTTCTGGCTGGTCCCGGAGTTGGCCTGAAACGGCACGCGTTGGCCTACTCTGCACGGGCGTGGAGAGCGAGACTGTTAGTCTTTCCCGGAGACGCAAGCGCTTGTGGTGGGAGGGGCCGCTCAGTCGTTTAAATCGTCCCGCGTCCAGATCTCTCTGAGAAAAAGCGTCGCCCGGCTAGGTGTTTGGGTAGGAGTATTTTTAAGAGTCTCCTGGCCCTAAAAATAAAATGCATCTCCTGAGAGACAGACTCCTCCCTGCTCCGACACGGGCGTACAGACAGTGGCGACGGCGGTTTTAAACACCTGCGGTTTGCAGTTGTCGCCGGTGAGCGCCACTCCTCTGTGCGGCCGCCCGCTCCCTGCAGCTCCGGCCGCCCGCACCTCTTCACTTCTGTGCTTCGCCAAGAGGTGTCAAAACTGCTCCACAAAAAAAAGGCTTGATTTTGATTAATACAGAGAAAGAAGACTTTGCCTGACTGATAATAAAACTGATAAATGACATTTGAATTACTTGTAGCGGTAATTTATTACATAAAATATCTTTTATTTGACATGCGATTAGTTGCTGGAAGCATCACTCAACCTGACGAGTTTAAACACGCTCTGAAACGAACCCCAGCAAAACCAGGGCTGTCTGCGCCGGCGTTATGAAATGCACTAATCCTGGAGTGAGGGGGAATCTGACTTTAAATATTTAAATGATTAATTGGGTTTATATATTTTTTTTACCTTTCTAACCCCCTTAATTACAAGCAAACTCAGGGGAGTTTCTGAAGGAGGTGTGCAGTCTGCATGCTTATCGCGGAGGCCTTGCGCGCGTCCCGGCGGATTTACGGCCTCGGCTCCTGGGTGTTCCTGCCCGGCTCACACCTGGAGCTCAGGCAGCCCTTGCCGTCTCGTCTGCCGACTTGCGCAGGACATCCTCTCTCTGAGCCCCCGTCCAGCAAACGAGCTGCTCTGGGCTCACCCCCAAATGCTCCTGTCTCGGGGAAGGGTCGCTTCTCCGGCACCACCGCAGGGAGTCCAGTGCTCCTGGGTTGTCACCTCTGGACCCTGCCTGGTCACAGATGGCCCATTCGGTGTCTCTCTTGATATCTCTGCTCTTTGGTGAATGTGGTTGGACTCGAGTTGCGAGTAAATGCCCGTGTCAGCACAGATAACACGGACACCCCCCGGAATGTTCAGCTCATCCGTGTTAAGCTCCGACTGTATGCCCAGGACAGTGTGGTAGGATTCGAAACATGGTCTTTAAGAATCTTAACAGACTCTCGGGGAGAGAGAAGATAAACTCTTAAGAAAAGGATAATAATATAAGACACTGTGACTTAATGCCAAAATTAATTATACAGACAAGAAAATTCCGTAAGAATACAGAAAAGGGAAAAATTAATGTGGGTGAGAGCAGTTGGAGCAGGCTTTGTGACAGTGGCAGGGGGTTGCGGGGGGAGGGTGGCGGGGAATGTGGCGTCCCCTGGAGGGAGGATAAACCACTGGAGTCCGGACTCAAAGGAAAGTCCCGCTGAGTGCAGCAGGAAAGGCCGGGCCAGAGTCCGAGGGGAAGGCCGACATTCTGTGTTTCTCGTCCCGGATTCTCCTTGCTCGACTCTGAAGCAGGGATCTGTGCACACGTGTGTGTGCGGCGCCCAGCACAGCCCTGAACGGAAAGTCCTGGCAGATGCTTTCGATTGATTCGTTCCGAGCTGGCTTTTCTTCTTCCCTCCCAGAGAGACAAGAAGCGGGGCAGCTTTGAGATGCAGGCAGGACCGGTGTGAATTCTGTAGGAGGAAAGTTCTTTCTTAGGTCTTCCAAAGACTGGCCTGCAGCTTCAGTTGCCTCTTGAAGTAGAACATGAATGTCTGAGGTTGGGAAAGAGGTTTTGACATGTCAGAAGAAACCGTGAGTGAGAAAGTGTGTTCTTTCTCAGTGTTTCTCGTAAAGCCCAGGTAGCCTTACCGCACACACTCACCCTTGGCTTTCTTGATGCACTGAGCAGGCGCGTGTCGTTGAAGGCCTGCTGGGTGCCCAGCACTGCGCCAGACCCCTGGGGTGGAAGGGGTAATAAGACCTGGCTGGTTGCTCTCTGTGGCTGCTCCTGTCCGTCAGGAAAGGCAGGTAAGCAGACGCAGCAGGTGAGGTGAACTCGGCCCAGGTGAGACCAGGGGCACAGGCGAGGTGAAGGACAGCTGGAGGTGTTTACCGGGCCTGGAGGAAGGTTGGTTCAGTGACCAGACAGGGTGGGCAAGGCCTCCAGGCAAAGGCATGCGGACGGACGTGGAGCCAGGCGATGCTCAGGGCAGCTGGGGCGAGGGGCAGGGCGTCAGAGACCGCCCGAGAGGGAGGTGGCAGCCAGGTCATCCCCCTGCTGGGGCCCGAAGCCCGTCTTTGCCTTCAGAATGCACCATCTGACTGTTTTAGAGCAGTGCTGTCTGTGACTGCATTGTTCTTAGGCCAGCAGTGAAATTATTTGTGCCGTCGGAACAGGTGCTTCAGGGGAGTCGGGAGGACGTCCTGGGAGTGTGTTGATGGGGCGGTCCCGACGCGCTGCCTGCCCAGCTCGGGGCCGTTCCCAGGAGGGGCAGCTGCAGCTCGCAGGCAGTCTCTCGGAGGCCTCCCTGGGGTGGGGTGGACGTCCATCCCCCGTGGCTCGGCCAGCCCCCACACTCGCCACTGGATTCCCTGTTAAATAAACTGGGAGTTCCTGGAGCTCAGAGGCTTTTTTCTTTTTTTTAATCTGATCGAGGCTCTGTTTCAGCAGGGGTTCTGGAACTCCGTGTTGAACGGATGAATGGTGGTGGACATGTGCTTCGGGATTGAAAGGCTGCCGGGGAAACCATCCACTCGGCCCGTAGCCAGTTGGTGAGGCTAACGGTGGCGGCGTTTGGAAGCTTTACCTGTGAAACAGATGGGTCTAGGATTGCTAATTTTGTCATCATGCTTCATAACTTAGAGAATGTTTCATTCTCTTGTGTGTTTCCAGTATTCCAGGGTGAATGTTTAAAAGTTGAACTAGAATTCATAGATCTTGCTTTTTTTCCTTAAATCTTCACCTGAGGATATGTTTATTGATTTTTGGAGAGAAAGGGAAGGCGGAGAGAGAGAGAGAGAGAGAGAGACATTGATGTGAGAACAAAACATCAGTTGGTGCCTCCGCACGTGCCCTGATGGGGATCTAACCCGCAGCCTTTTTGGCGCATGGTGTGACGCTCCAGCCAACTGAGCCACCCAGGCAGGGGGCTGCTTTTCTTGGTCTCAGCTGCTAACGGAGCAGAGAGAGAACTTACAGTCTCCCCTGCTGCTGTTGTTCTCAGTCATTGCTGTCTTCCTTTAGCCCCCTTTTTAAAAAAGTTCTGAACATACATGTATTTTTGAATCGGCTTTATTGTGGGATAATTTACATAGAACAAAGTGCACCAAGTTTAATTCTCCAGGTCGAGGCTTGGCAAGTGCGCACTGCTGTGCAGCTGTCACCACACTGTAAAACACTGCCAGTCCCCTGAAAGGCTCCTTTGCGCCCTGTTCCCAGCCGGTCCCAGCCACCCCGACTCGGGAGCAGCCACAGGTCTGCTTTCTGTTGCTTCTGATTAGACTTATCTTCCCTAGAGTTTGATATAAATGGAATCATACGGTATGTACTCATTCGTGTCTGGCTTCTTTCACTCAGCATAATGTTTTTGAGATGCATCCAAGCTGTGGTGTGGATCAGAAGCTCCTTCCTGTTTGTTACTGAGGAGCATCGCACGGGGTGGGCACACCGCGGCTCGCTTCCCCGCTCACCAGCTGATGGGCTCTGGGCTGTTTCCAGCTTGGAGCTGTTACGAGTAAAACGCTTGTGAATATTTGCCTACAAATCTTTGTATGTTTTTTTCTCTTCAGTAAATGCCTAGGAGTGGCATTGCAGGGTCATATGTTAAGTGTAAGGTTTAACTTTTTAAAAAATTTTATTGATTTGAGAGAGAGAAACATTGATTTGTTTTTCACTCATTTTTGCATTCATTTGTTCTTATATGTGGCCTGACCTGGGATCGAACCCGCAACCTTGGTGTATCAGGACAACACTCCACCCAGCTGAGCTGCCTCCATGGCAATCTTTTGCCCATTTTTAATTTTCTCCTTATTATCACATTGGAAGAGTTCTTTTAAGTATTCTGGATTCCAGTTCTTGTGAAATAGATGTATTGTTAGTATTTCCTCCCAGTTTGCAGCTTTTCCCCCCTTAGAAAAAAGCAAAAGATTTTAAATTTGAAGGCACTATTTACCTTTTTTTCTTTTAGATTTTATGGTTTCTGTGTCCTAAAAAGCCTTTGCTTCTGCCAAAGTTGGGAAGATTTTCTCCTGTTTTCTTCTAGAAGTTTTACAGAGTTCACTTTGTAGAGTTGAGGCCTGTGCTTCATTCCCCGTTGTGTGTGTGTGTGGTGCGAGGTGAAGGTCGGGCTTATTTTCCCCGTGTGGATGTCCACTTGTGCCCGCGCCGCGTGCTCAGAGGACGATCTCAGTCTCATCCAGTCCCCGACTGTCTCTTCAGTGAGAGCCATTTGTTTGTGTCCGCGTGGGTCTGGGTCCGGACTTGCTTTTCAAAAAATCTATCTTTTTAAACAAAGCTGTCAAAGTGCATTTTACAAATCACAGAGCTCGCCCATTGCCAGCGTGCAGTGCAGTGGTTTTCGGTAACTTTACCAGGTGGCGCAACCGTAAGTGGGTCTCAGAGTGTTTTTGCCCCCAGGTGAGGCCCTCGGTGCCTGTTATGCTTCCCCTCTCGCCTGCAGCCCTGGACAGCCACTAGCCCGTCACTGGCACATGCCTTTTTTGGGACATGGCACGTAGATGGTGTCACATGCTGCGTGACCCCGGTGGCCTGCGCCTTTCACGGAGCGTGACGTTCCTGAGTTTCCCCCGTGTTGTGTGTGCAGCAGCACCCCGTCCCGCGGCGGGGCTGGGCCATGCTCTGTCTCCCCGTTCCCCGGTGGGGGGCCTAGCGGGTGGGGGTGGGGGGCGTTGAAGCTGTCTGCACTTGGGCTCCGGGAACCGGGAACCAGGCCGCGCGGACGCTCCTGTGCGGGTCTGGTGTGGGCGTAAGTGTTGCTGGGCCGTGGGGCAGTTTCCTGTTTCTGGATTCCTCTCAGTTCTATCGAATCAGCTTTTTGGAAGTAAAATGTACACACGCTAAAACCAGTTATTTTTAACTGTACAGTTTGATGAGTTGTATACATGAGTCGTAAGTTATGTAACCAGCACTTCGATCACAATAAAGTGTTTAGCACCCCAAAAACTTCCTTTCTGCCCTTTACGTCAGCCGTCTCCCCAACTCCCACTGCCTGTCACCCAGCAGCCTCCGCCCTGTCACCCAGTCCTGCCTCTTAGAAGACCCCCTGTGAGTGGGGTCCCCCAGCATGGAGTCTTTGTGTCTGTTTCCTCACCATCTCACACACACTCACACACACACACACACACACACACGTACACGTACACACACACACATACACACACACACAGGACCAGGCAGGCAGTATTCGAGACTTGGTGTGCTGTGCACATTCCTGTCACGCCCTCCCCGACCCCCTGTCCCTTGTGTGGATGCCCCATGGTCTGTTCCTTGGCCGGGTCCCATGTCGGGGCCACTGTGAACACCGCTGCCGTGCACACACGTGCAGTCTTTACGTGCAGGTACGCTGTCCTGTCCTTAGGTAAACACCTAGAGGCGGAACGCTTCATCACGCCTTAGCCGTGTGTTTAGCCTCGTAAGGAAGTGTCGCGCAGTTTCTCCAGAATGGCTGCCCCCTCGACCTTTCCCGCAGCAGCGAGTGAGCGTTTCCGTGGCTCCGCGTCCTGGGCAGCACTGGGCACGCTCCGGTCTCACCCTCTAGTGCGCGTGTTCCAGGGTCGCCCTGCACCTTTAATTTGTGCTTCCCTGGTGACCGACGGCGTCGAGCGTATCCTCTTGAGCTGCTGGCCATCCGTATAGCTTTTGTGAAGCGTCTCTTCCAGTCTTTTGCCCATTTTTAAAATCACTTTGTTTTTTAAATTAATGAATTGTAAAACTATTTATAAGATCTCTCTAGAAGGTGTCCAGCCATGTAATATGAAAAACAGAGACATTTACTGAAGAAGATACAAGATACAAGAAACATTGTACATAGGACAATGATGCCTCAGTCCCCTTCAAAGTAGGCACCTTGGGACCTCACACAGTCTCCCAGTGCCATCAGCTGCCCCATCATGTTTTCCTAAATCTCATCAACAGTCTGAAATCTCTTCCCTTTCAAAGGTGATTTTCGTTTTGGGAAAAGCCAGAAGTTCCAGGGTGCCAAATCTGGGCTGTAGGGGACTGAGTCGCCTGGGTGACAAATCACCAAAAGTCTTTGCATGAGACATGATGCGTGAGTGGGCACATTGTCGTGATGAAGCTGCCAGTCACCAGCTGCCCACAGCTGTGGCCTTCTGAATCATCCGAATAGTTTCTGCAGAGGGATGTTCAAGCTTAAGACAAAATCTGATGCAGACTCGTTGCTCTACTCAGTCATTCTGAATGCGAGGGCCACACAGTGCACATGCTCACTCGACGGCCTCTACCACCCCCACCGACCAGCACAGTGAGGTCGTCACTGTTCCCGCATGCACGTTCCAGTCCACGCTCCCTGGCTGCCAGGTCACATGGATGCTGCACAGACCGTTCTTGATAGATTAACATGGCTGGCTTTCTCCGGACGACCTCGTATGTATTATGGTTACAAGTCCTCTGTCAAATATGTTTTGCAGATATTTTCTTCCGGCCTAGGGCTTGCCTTCTCATTTTCTGGATAGTGCCTTTGGAAAGCAAAAGCTTAGATTTTGATGATGTCCGTTTTATCAATATTTTTCCTTTTGTGGTTTATGCTTTTTTGTATCTTAAGATGTCTTTCCTTACCCCAAGCTTGCAAAGATCTTTCCCATTTTCTTAAAGAAACTGTATAGTTTTTGCTTTCTTGTGTAGGTGTGAGATCCATTTTGAGTTCATTTTTGCGTGTATGGTGAGGGTTGAGGTGCATCTCCCCGCCGTTGGTCTCCAGCTGTCTCGGCACCATTGTTGCAAAGATCATCCCTCACCCGTAGAGTTGCCTTGGCCTCTTTGTCAGAAATCAGTTGGCCTTATAAGCAAGGGTCTATTTCCGGGCTCTTCGGAACTCGTGTAGTTTATTTAGGGCTCATATTTTTTAATCTGTGAGTGAGGATGTAGATGCGCCTCAGCGTCCTTCCTGCCTAACGACGACAACACTGCTGATTGCGTCGCAGCTCACGGGACACGGGAAGCTTGTCTTTCCCAGGGTGGGCCTATGTGCAGCCTCGGCCGCAGACGTGGCTGCGGGGGCTGCTGCTGCTCCAGGGTGGGCCTATGTGCGGCCTCGGCCGCAGACGTGGCTGCGGGGGCTGCTGCTGCTCCAGGGTGGGCCTGCGAGCGGCCTCGGCTGTAGACGTGGCTGCGGGGGCTGCTGCTGCTCCAGGTGGGCCTGCGAGCGGCCTCGGCTGTAGACGTGGCTGTGGGGGCTGCTGCTGCTCCAGGGTGGGCCTGCGAGCGGCCTCGGCTGCAGACGTGGCTGTGGGGGCTGCTGCTGCTCCAGG